>APFE031227154.1:86077-113001 GCA_000404065.3 Pinus taeda
ACATAACAATAATAATGTAAGGGCACAATAATAATAATAGTGGGCTTCTATGGGGCACCATAGTAACAATATGGGCACTACATGGGTACATCAATATAATAAGTGGTTTGTACTAATAACAATAAGGGGTGACACTAGTAGTATAGGGGCCTAACACGTTGTCGCCTATGAACTTCTTTAAACATGAAACATGGAAAACTGGCTGCACTCGAGAAGCTGCAGGAAGCTTGAACTTGTATGCCATAGTACCAATATTTTGCAACACCTTGTATGGACCATAATACTTTGGTGATAATTTATTATCCTTCTCATCTTTCTCGAGGGAAATTTGTTTATATGGTGGTAGCCGTAGGAATAGCCAATAACCTACATCAAAACTTCTTTCACTGCGATGTTGATCTTCCTATTGTTTCATTCTATTCTGCGCCAACACGAGGTTATCCTTTAAGAGTTGGAGGACTTGTTGTTGATGCTTGATGTGATGTTGATTTGCTTGAACCTTCGAATTTTCTCTTAAATATGATGTGAAAGATGGTGGCTAATATCCATAAAGTGCCATAAATGGGGTCATTTTTGTTGCTGTATGGAAGGAAGTCTTATACCACCATTTAGCCAGAGGCAACCATTTGACCCATTATGTCTGTTTATCAGATACAAAGCAATGAAGATATCCTTCCAAGCATTTCTTTACTATCTCAGTTTTCCGATCAGATTGGGGATGATAAGATGATCTATGAGCTTACTGAGTACCAGGACAAGAAAATAATTATGTCCAAAAATATCCAGTGAAAATGGGATCTCTGTCACTTACAATAATCTTTGGGTTTCCATGTAGCTTTTGAATTGTTTCCATAAATGTAGTAGAAACTGTACTGGCTTTAAATGGATGTGATAATGCACAAAAGTGTGCATACCTGGTAAGTCTATCAACTACCACCATGATGACACACTTTCCCTTAGACTTGGGTAAACCTATGATAAAATCCATTGAAATCTCCTCCCAACATTGGCTTGGAATAGATAAAGGTTGTAATAGACCTGGGGTCTTGATTGTTTCAAATTTATTTTGTTGGTAAACCAAACATTTTGCCACAAACTTTTGAATATCTGATTTAAGGCCATCCAAGAAAAATTTCTTCTTAACCCTGTTGTAAGTTTTTTAAAATTCTAAGTGCCCTCCTAAGGGAGAAGTGTGCAATTCCATAAGAATGTTTTGTTTGAGTTGGGAATTCTTACAATGGTATAAGCAATATTTTTACCATAACGAATCATTTTTCTAGCTAAATGTATCAAATGTACTAGAATCATGTTGTAACTTTTGAATAAGTGCCTACACTTCTTTTTCATTCTTCCATTCCTCCCTTGCTTTGTTTATCCAATCTGGTTGGATAATAGAAATGGCACACAACAATGCTTCCACATTCTCATCCTTTCTTGAGAGCACATCTGCCACCACATTTTACTTACCTTTTTTGTAGATGATTTCAAAGTCATAACCCAACATCTTTGTAACCCAATTTTGTTGCTCTTCAGAGGATAATCTCTGTTATAGAAGGTATTTAAGGCTATCATGATCTTTTTTTATCTTGAAGTGTCTTCCCATTAGGTAGGGTCGCCATTTCTTAAGTGCATGTAGTATTGCCAACATTTCCTTCTCACAAATAGCTTTTTGTAAAAACATTCCCTTGATTGGAAGACTTTCAAAAGCAATGGGTCTTTCATCTTGCATTAAAACAACACCAATTCCGTTTCCTGAAGCATCACATTCCACAATAAAGGTTTTTGTGAAGTCCGATGTAGCTGAGACCGGTGCTTGACAAATTGCCTCTTTAAGATGTTCGAAGGCCTTTGTTGCTTTACGAGTCCATGAAAATGCATCTTTCTTCAATAATGTTGTTAAAGGTGCTGTTATTCTCCCATAATTATTAACAAACTTGTGATAATACCCTGTCAACCTAAGAAATCCTCGTAGATGCTTTGTGGATGTGGGGATTTTCCATTCCTTAACGGAATTAATTTTGCTAGGGTCTACCTTAACTCCTTCATGAGATACAATATGACCGAGATATTCCACCTCTTGTACTCCAAAGAAACATGTGGATCTTTTTGCATATAATTGTTTCTCCTCCAATAGTTGTAGCATCCTGTCAACATGTTCAACATGATGCTTCCAAGATTTGCTATAGATTAGTATATCATCAAAAAATACTAACAAAAATTTTCTAAGGAAGGGTTTGAAAATGGCATTCATCAAACCTTGAAATGTAGAAGGTGCATTGGTAAGGCCAAAAGGCATGACCAAAAATTAATAATGACCCTCATGAGCTCTAAATGTTGTTTTCACAATGTCTTCAATCTTGATTCTAATTTGATGATATCTTGAACGAAGATCCAACTTGGTGAAGTAAATTGATCCATGCAATTCATCCAGTAATTCATCAATGACAGGAATGGGAGACTTATATTTAATAATGAGCTTGTTGAGCTCCCTATAATCCGGACACATGCGCCATGGTCCATCCTTCTTGTGCACCAATACTACTAGAGGAGAGAAAGAACTTTGACTAGGTTGAATTATACCAACGTCTAACATTTCTGCAACCATATGTTCAATATCACTCTTTTGGGCATAGGGATATCTGTACAGCCTGATGTGGAGGAACACTTCCTGGAATCAGATGAATAGCATGGTCATGATCACAAATAGGTGGGATACCTTTGGGAGTCTCAAATACCTTGGAATGATTGTCCAAGACTTTCTGGAGATCTGGAGAAATAGATGATTTCGATGTGGAAACATCTAGCGAACATAATTGTGCAATTACACCTCTTTGTTCACTTTATAGAAGCTTTGTCATACCGTTAAAGCTGATTATCTTTCCCAGTTTCCCTACAATACCCCTTAATTCAACTTCCTTTCCTTCTGTAGAAAATTTCATGAAAAGTTCTTGAAAATTAAAAGCTATTGTTCCCAAGGGTTGTAGCCATTAGACTCCTAGTACAAGATCAGCACCTCCCATTGGAATGGAAAGCATTGGGCTAGTCAATATATATTCTCCCATGGATAGCTTGATATTATGGCACCTTCCAGAGAAATTTACTGTTCCTCCATTTGCAACCATCACTTGACACTCTAGTGTTGTATATAGGAAGCAATTCAATTCTTTTTCTACCTTACAATGAATAAAATTGTGGGTACTTCCTAAATCAATCAACACTATTACCTTTTTCTTCTTGATTTGTCCTTCTAGCTTGATGGTTTGGGGGGTGGTAATTCCTACCAATGCATTGGAAGATATGGTTATATTCATTTCTTCTTTCTCTAGGCTTTGTTCCTAGAGTATATCCTCTTCTTTTGACCTTTCTTGCTCCTTTTTTTCTTCCTCTTCACAATCTATGTAGAATAATTTCTTCTAAGCACACTTATGACCTTTAGTGTATTTTATATCACAACTGTAACAAAGCCCTTTTGCTCTTTTTTCTTCCAATTTCTGTGGTGTTAACATTATAGGTTGTGGAAGACTAGGTGAAAAAACACTTCCATCTTTATAGTTGCGAGTGGTATGCTTCTTGGTTGCCATAATTTTTCTTTCCAATTTTATTGCTAACCTGAATTCCTTATCTAATGAATCACATTCCCAAAGGTGAACATCATGTTTGATATTATCCTTTAAACTCCCTATGAAAGAATCAATCCTATGCTCCTCTGGAATATTTTTTACCCTTATGTTCAATTTTTGGAACTCTTCAATGTGCTCGATTATTGAACCCTTTTGTTCGAGACTTATCAATTGGCTAAAAAAGTTGTTTCTTTTTGTATCCTCATAATGTGTTGTCAATTCTTTCATAAAAATTTCCCAAGTGATAATTTTTTTATGAGAGCAAAGCCATTGATACCATACAAACTGATTTGGTTCCAAATATAAAGTTGCAATATGTACCTTTTGTGTGTTTTTCACATTATTGAGATTAAAAAATTGCTCCATCTGTAATATCCATGTTGTAGGATCCTTGCCATCAAACTTCCTCATATCAGTTTTTGGAATATGGTGGGTCTTCGATCCAAAATTAGAGTCTATGAAATCATGATTAACATTTTTTTTGTTTTCATCATGAGTTTCATTTACTACCCTTTCACCATTTTTAAGTATTTCTTGTAGAAAATTTGTCAAATCTGTCTTCAAATCTGCCATGTCTCTCTTCAAATCTGTCTTCAAATCTATCTTCAAATCATCCATCTTAACTTCCACACCCTTTATCTTAGATTCCATGCCATTTATCTTAGCTTCTGTTAGCTTTTGTGAGAGTGACATTTGTTGCACTTGGTCTTGTAATTTTGATATATCATGTAGCATTTCATCCTCTTCTTCATGAGTCATGCTAAAGCTTTCAGGTTGCTTACTAGGTGTTTGAATTTTCTTTCCTCGGGGCATCAGTTATGAATAATAATGCTCTACTATGCCCTTTGAATTCCTTCAAAATAAATTTTCAAGCCAAGCTTAAGAAAAAAAAAATAAAAAATCTACACACCTTTTTTCACTTTGTAGGAGCTCGATATTGCCTCTAACATATCTCTGTAATTTTGAATCATCCAGTTCTAAAATTGTGACCTATAGTAGCCCTCTATGTTCTCTTTCCAATGCCACTAGTCTTATCCAAATTGGATTCTCCAAGAAAGAGTTATTCCAAATCTCCCACAGTGACCTAATTATAGACTAGTTCAGTAGAGTGAACTTGTATGACATGCCATGTGTCAATGTTTCAACCTTTGTCTCTAAACAATATATACAAAAAACTATAGTCCATTCTATTTTTTTTCCATCTTACGAAACTTCAATCTGATGCTTAGAGATTAAGTTATGACGATTTTCCCTAGGTCACTTATTTGGAATGTAATTCAGGAGTCTACAAAAAGACCAACTTCCTCAGATCATATCTCCGCAAATATAGTGTGAAAAGCTCTAAAATTCAAACCCAAGGTTCAGTGTGATTTCATCTCAAATGGGTGTTTTTTTGTTTCTAAAATGTCACAGAAAAAGGTTATAGCGAAAATGCCACGATGACCTATTTGGAGTAGTGAAACCCTAGAATCCAAAGCTCTGATACCAAATGTTATGAAACCATCTCACAAAAAGATAGAAAATATAGATCAACACCTTAGAATTCAGCCTGTTCAAGGGGTAAACCTCCTTTACATTACACAAATGAATCATTCTTTGACGATTGAAATGAAAAAACCTCCTTTCTATATATAGGAGTCTAAGGAGTCACAATATAACCTAGCCGACCTAACAATACTAATATAAAGGCACAAAAATAACAATAGAGGGATTCTATGGGGCATAGTAATAACAATATGGGGACAATAGGGGCACAAAAATATTGATAAGGGATATAAATACAATAGTAATGGGCTAATCACCAGTAGTATAGGGACCTAATACAATATATCCCCAAGAATCCTGTTAACCCTCTTTGCTATCCATCTATCTATCCATGATAATATGTGTTGAAGGATAATTCTATCCCCAAGCATGCAAAAAAATCATTCGAAGACTTATAAGTTAACTTGGTATCTTTTTTGATATGATATTCCTTGAAACACCATGTAATCTCACTATTTCCCTAATGAAGGTATGAGCTATCTCACTAGTTGAACTAGTAAACGTCACAACAATGAAGTGAGCAACCTTGCTCAACTTATCAACCACAACCATAATAGAATCATGCTGTATAAATGTCCTCATGAATATTGTAATGAAGTCCACAAACACAACTTCCCATATCCATTCTAAAACTAGAATAGGTTGTAACAAAATAGTTGGATGCTCACATTCAACTTTCACCTACTCACACTCCAAGAATCTTACAAAAAGCTCGGCTACATGTTTGTTTAAGTTCAGCTAATGGTAGAACTTATTAACTACTATAAAAGTATTTTCTTATCCTAAGTGACATGAAAATTACTTATCATTCTCCATCAAGATATGCTTCTTGAGCTCACTTCTATGTGGCACATAAATCATGTCCTTGAATTTCACCAAGCCAATCGTCGTAAGGTGATATTCCTCATTTCTATAACCTTCACTTTGCTACTACAATATCTACTTCAAATATTGCTATATTTCATCAAGATGCCCTACATGCAAGGCCTATTCCCGTGAATTTGTCCCATAAGAGCTCACAGTTGAAATGTGATGCACCTACACTCTCCTCCTAAGAGCATCTACAACCTTGTTCTCCTTTCCCTTCATGTATCTGGTCTCAAATTCAATCTCACTAAGGCTAGCCAACCATCTAGCTTGTTGGGAATTCAAATTGGGTTGGTCAAACAAGTATCCTTTCCCATCGTGATCACTCATCAGGATAAAACTCCCACCAAGAAGATAGTGTCTCCACAAATTCAATGCATGAATGATAGCTACCAACTTAGGATCACATAGTTATGGTCAGGCTCATCTATTATCCTAGACCCATAGCATACCACCTTCCTTTTTTACATGAGGACTCCACCAAGTCCTTCCTTACAAGAATATGTAAAAATTACATACTCCTTATGAGGATATGCGATCATCAAAACTGGAGCATCTGTAAACAAACGCTTCAACTACTCAAAACTAGTTGCACACTCCTCAATCAATTCAAACTTTTTCCCTTTCCTATGCAATGATGTAATATGATAGCCAATCCTTAAGAAGTTCCTAATGAACCACCTATAATAACTTTTTTCTCTCATGAATGATTTGACCTCATCCATTTCCCTAAGATTTGGGTACTCCATGATAGATTTAAACTTTTATAGGTCTAGTGTTATCCCCTCCTTGGAAACAACATGTCCCAAGTACTGAATCTAAGACTGAAAGAAACTGCACTTGCTGAGCTTGGCATACAATTGATGCTCTCTTAAAAATATCACCATTGATTGTATACTATTTGCATGTTCTTCCTCATTCTTCAAGTATATTGATATATCATCAATAAACACTATCAGAAACTTGTCCAGGTAAGGACGCAACACATTTTTGATCAAACACATGAAGGTGGTTAGAGCGTTAGTAATACCAAAATGAACCACCACAAACTCATAATGTCCATGCCTCGTATGAAATTCTTGTAGATTTATTCTTCTCTGATGCACACCTGATGATATCTTGATCTCAAATCAATGTTCTAAAAAATTGTAGCTCCCTTCAACTCATTAGACAAGTCATCAATATGTGGTAATGGATACCTATTTTTGATAGTCACCTTATTTGAATTCCTTTAGTCAATGAACAATATGAGAGCACCATCATTCTTCTTCACAAACAACACTGGTAGAACCCAATGCGATAGAATTGGACTTATGTATCATTTATCAATCATTTCTTTAAGATGCAACTTAAACTCCACCAACTCTAGAGTACTCATCTTATACGGTGCCTTATATGCTGGCTCTAATTTTGGTTTAAAATAAATAGAGAAATCCACTTCCATATGAGGAGGAGGCTATGGAATCTCTATAGGAAACGCATCCTAAAATTGAAGTTGAAAAATAGGATACCTCTTTAGGACTTCATCATCCTCATCTTCCTCCCCTCTGGCACTAGAAATTCAAACTGCAAACAATACGCATCCCTTCATGCAAATATTCTTTTCTCGCATAGGTGTAACCATTCTCACTGATTTATTATTCTTCTTTCCCTACAAAATTTTCATTTCCTCTTCATCATCCAAGTACTCAATAGCTTTTTCATAGGAGACCACTTTAGTCATATGAATGAAAAATTGATCTATGCTTAAAAGCATACTATATGAACCCAACAGAAGCACATTTAGATGTTGGTTTAGGCATACCACTCAAATCATATGCACAATATCTCACCCAATGATTAAATCTTCTCTTGGTAACTATAGCCAAATACACAAATCAAGTTTCTCCACGCACTTCTTTATTCAAGCAACAGTTATCCACCAAGTCAGGCATGAGATAACTATAATTTGATATCGGATCAATCAAGAAAAAAATGATAATGGAGCTTATGTTCAATCATAACAATGGATGCATGATGATCATATGACTAGTTATAAACCACTGCATAAATCTGAGGAATACTCTGACCAACATCACTAGCTATTTGTGCCTCCTAGGAATTACAGATATGAGACTTTCCACCCTCATCTGATTGAAAATATCTCATGTGGTGCTCTCCACCACAATTCGAACACCGCAAAGGCTTTCTTCCATCGCCCTTGTTCACTTCCTCACGTTGAGACCCATTTCCTTTCCTAGTTTCATTAAACTTCCTATGAGGTCCCCATTCTCCTTTTCACCTGCATCCTAAGGTCCTCCTCGATTATAAAGATAGTTTCCTTTAATATTATCATTACCTTTCAAATCCCACTTAGGGTTATACTTGTGCCTTGACTTCTTATAACAACGCTTCAACTTCCCTATGAATTACTTCA
This sequence comes from Pinus taeda, assembly GCA_000404065.3. Classification (NCBI taxonomy): domain Eukaryota; kingdom Viridiplantae; phylum Streptophyta; class Pinopsida; order Pinales; family Pinaceae; genus Pinus; species Pinus taeda. The sequence continues at coordinate 94,526 of APFE031227154.1, forward strand.
ATGACCTAGGCTCATCTTACTCAATTTGATCCTTGAATGCTAATAGAAACCCATTGATGGACCTTTGGATATTTTTCTTCTCATGATTGAGGTAGGGCACATACCTAAAAAACTCCAGAAACTTGGTCATAGACTCTTCCTCTATCATGGAACCCATCTTCAACTCACAAAAATCCTTGGACTTCCCATCATAACATCTCTTAGACAAGTACTCCTTTCTGAAGAGTCTTTTAAACTCATTCTAACTCATTTCCTCTTCCCTAATTCCTCTAACCCACTTAACATATAATAAACATATATCTAATTTTCCTTTGAGACTGAATATAATTACCTATTTCTTCATTTTCTCTAAATAGTCATGCAATCTGATGAAATTCTTCATTCAAAGTAGGCATGCTTCTACATCTTCTGATTTCTTCACTTCCCCATCAGAAATAAGAGGTCGAGCTTTCCTAAAATCATATGGAAAGTACCCCATCTCACTCATCCTGTAAGGATGATGCAAGTAATGATGATGAGGCATCTCATAACTAGAGTTAGAATAAAATCCATGAGTGTTAGCTCAGTTTTTACATGTATCCAAATATCTCCCATGTTTGACTATATCGTCTTTTTCCATCATGTACCTACTCTAATACATACTACCATGCTTCATTTTTCTTATCCTCATCTCTATCTCCACGAGATTTCCCTAACTATCCCTACTTATGAAAATATGAAGGACACTAAAGAATCAATGCATTAACTTCTACTTTCTTTTCTTGAACTCGAACAAGCCCTTCATGCACCTCAGTCAACCTCTCATTGATTTCTTTGTAACCTATGATCTCTTCCCTTAAAATTTTTAGCATATCTTATAAATCAGGAGAGTAATCTTCTCCTCTCTACTCAACCAACCTTTCCCATTCCACTTATTTTGCACTAGACTTGTAAGGGGATTCATGTGAACTACATTTCACCACCCTGGTCTTCATATGGAATATTCTATACCCTATAAGCATATCATGTGAGATAAACAAAAATCATGACAATCAAATCATACCTCTATGTTTCTTAGGGGAATTTGTTGCATCTACCTAGGCAAATATTGATTATCATATCAATTGTTACATAAATATCATAACATTAACAATACATGCATAACAAACACATTAACAACTAATTTTGCATTCATAACAATTACATTTTTCCAATCTAGTCGAAGTGTTTGAACTTGGAAGCTCTTGTACCACCCTGTAACACCTCCTCCCACATTTACCCACTTTAACAATCTCTACAGGGAAAACATGAGCTATGTGTCACTATGATATGACCCGAACTCAAAGTTCTAGTTATGGAAGTGGGGCCTACAAACCAAAAGTAAACTCACATCCCTTAGAGACTACAGATCATTGAAGAGCCTACCGACCACCCCAGGTGATCAATCCCTGATTTGGAACTCTTATTCACTATTTTTTGTCCACAATGATACCCATAACACCTCATGCATGGGGTTGGGAGGCTATAATTACACCCACAAGGCTGTTTCCATGTTGTTATCATTCAAAATCCGCTATTATGTGTATGAAGTTGTGAGATCTATGTCAATTTCGTAGGCTAGCTTATATACCACTTCCTAGAACTACATGTAACATTCCATAATCATGAGAATGATGATGACAATGATAAACAATCAAAGATTGAGAAAATCCTTGAGTTAGACATGTCAAATACATGGTAGACATTTCACCAAATATATGATAAACATATAAGCTACATGTCATGAATGCATATATGATTATAAACTTCTAAACTACATCATAGAATTGTCAAGAAGGTCCAATGTTCTCTCAAGGTAGTTGCAACAACACATTTTAGTCCATGGATACATCAATCATCCAATCACTTGTCAAATCATGAACTCGATCCATAGTGAAAGCACATCATCTAAATAAGAAGTTAACTCACATATAATGAAAATAATCCATGACAAATCGACCATAAAATCAACATAATAACCAGTACAAGGGCTCATCGATCATAATAAGAAAATAAATTATATTAATATATGAAAAATCCAACCAAGTCAAATACTTCCATGTAGCACCAGACCATATGTTGGGTTGAACCAAATATCTCTTTCAACCAATCATCCCCTTCCCATATTACAAGCATGAATGTTGGATCATATGGGTTAAACCAAAAATAAACCAACCATGGCTTCTAAAGGCTAAACTACCTTAACCCTCAAGGACAGTGATTTCACCTAGGTTCTCTAGAAATCACTAACACTAGAACAAGATTCGATGCCTTCAACTTTCTTCACCACATCCATAGGAATATTCTTGTCTCAACCCATCCTTCATGAGTTCTAGGAGAAATGAAATATACACTTTTGACACTTGGGAATCTCCTAAGACCTTCCCACTAGGATCCAAAGTCTATCAGTCATGCCAAACTTAATCCAACATAACACACTCACAACACCATGAATATGTAGGAAATTGCATAGAAAGGGTGCAATCACTATCAGTCTAGGAAAATATCATCTCAATGACAACGAAATGACCAGACAACCACATGCAAGTACCAAAACTAGCATGTAAATCACACATGCAACCTAGTACCTCCAAAGTATTCCTATTCTATATGTGAATCCATCCTTTTTTTTTCACTTTCATTTCGTTCCTTCCTTATTATTGGATTTCTTTCTCCACTACAAGTGAATGGTAGAATTCTCCAATAAATTCTTTGAGTGTGAAAAGGGTCTAAGAGTATGTAAGAGGAGAGCCAAAACTAAAATTAGAAAAGCTAGAATTCTCCAATAAATAATTCATTGCTTAACAAAAGCAATGAATTATTTCTCCAATGCCTTTTTATCATTGATGTCTCCTTTTTCTTCATTTTTCCTCATTTTTCCTCTAATTTCCCTTACATGGAAATTTTTGCCTCTTCACATTCCTTTTCTAGTATTTTTCTTTATTTTGAATAATTAAATAGCAATTATTTCCTATTTTCCATTGCCAATTCCTTTTCCAATTTCCATAGCCATTAATAAAGTAGAAATGATTCCCACTATAATGTTTTCCTAACATTAAGCTTGGAGTACATGTCCCATGACCTTGGTATTATTTTATTTACATGGAAAATTAACGAGGGGATATTACAAGGTACTGCAGAATATTTACAGAAGAATTGTGAAAGATTGTATCCCCTATAAATTCATTATAGAAGAATGGTTGCATGTTTAACTGGACCCAAAAATTGCGGGAAGCTTTCAACACACTTAAATTATTTCTTACCACTGACCCTCTCTTAATAATTACAAATCCATAGCAAAATTTAACTTTGTGCACCAATGCCTCTATCAATAGTTTAGTTGGGCTTTTGTCACATGAAGGACACATGATTTCTTACAATCCTCAAAAATTGAAGGAATAAGAGAAACATTGTCCCCCCAAGGTTCTAGAGCTGGAAAAACCTATACTTGCCCTTGAAATCCGATGGAACTATCTCATTAGGAGATGATTTTAGTTCATGGTCGACACTATTAGCCTAAAGTACTTGTTCGACCAAGCTAACCTTAATGTTAAAGACAAGTTAGATTGTTGGCATTTATTAGCGAGTATGATTTAATAAAATACATAAAATTTAAGGAAAATAAGCTTGTAAATTCTCTTAGCTGAAGATTAATCCTACTACACACCACATCTACAAGTTAGTATGAAATAGATCTACTAGAAAAAATAAAAACAACATACAAACATAATGAAATAATTAGAAAATTAAGGAAAAATGTGTAAACAACGAAGAAAAATATGAAATAAAGGTAAAGAATTCAATGAGGAAGGGATACTCAAACACAAAAATTAATTTTTGCGTACCGAATTTAGCATATTTGAAGAAAGTTTTTTTTAACAAGATTCATAAAAGTCCATATTCCTGAGACACTGGCTACTAAAAAATGCTTACAACATTAAGAAGGGAGTATTGCTAGCCAAACTTGAAAAGTGAGATAATAAAATATATAGAAATAAGCATGTAGTTCCAAATAGTTAAAGCTAAACACCAACATCCATCATGGTTGTTGCAAGCCCTACCCATACACAAATGAAAATGTGAAATCATCACTATGGATGTCATTACTAGACAACCTAAAATGAACAAGAAACATGGCTTGATTATGGTAGTGGTCGACAAAATAAAAGTGGCCCATATCATACTCGTAATAACCACCTATAAAGTTGTTAATATGGAAGACATTTTTATGAAAAAGATATTCATATTAGACGAAATTCCAATGACTTTAGCATTGCATAGAGACTCAAAATTTAAAGAAAATATTTGGAAGGGTTTGCTTGAGGACCTAGGGACTCAACTCCATTTTAGCACCACTTATCATCCAAAAATAGACATACAAAAAAAGAGGAAAAGTAAATTATAGAGCATATGGTTAGATATATATATTATGCATAGACCTAAGAAATGTAAGAATATCTACATCTGGATGAATTTTCATACAATAACAGGTATCAATCATATTTAAAAAAGATCCACTTTCCAGTGTTATATAGTAGGAAATGTAGACAATTGGTAACTTGGGACAATCCACTAGCGAGATGTTGTTGTAGCCAAACATGCTCAAAGAACCAAAAAATGTTGTACAAAAGGAAAGGTAGAATTTGAACATCGCACAAGATAAGAAACAGAGTTATGTAGATCGAAAATGGACACCTTTGGAAATCAAGGTAGGAGACTATGTCTACCAAAGAGTTAAGGTGAAAAGAAGAAAACTCACACTAGGAAGTTACGGTAAGCTAAAAGCAAGATATTATGATCCATTTAAAGTATTGGCCTAAGTAGGTCCAATAGAGTACTAATTGACATTGTTGGAAAGCATCAAAGTACACAATGTTTTTCATATTTCTCTTTTAAGGAAATGTGTGCATGATATGTGTAATTTCATTTATTAGAATTTGATATAGGTGGAGCCAGAGGGAGATTTTCTAATAGAGACCCTATGCATGCTCAAAAAAAGGGAGACCAAGCTCTGAACCATGTCATCGTGAAAGTTAAAGTGTTGGAAAATCACTATAGCCCTAAAGAGTCTACCTTGGAGATGGAGGATACACATAGGGAAGCATATCCAAAACTTTTCCAGGATCAAGAGTAAAAAATAAACATCGAGGAAAATGTAGAAATCAGCGGGGCAATTTAAAACCATGAAACATTTATTTTTAAAATTACTTGTCAGCTATTATTTTTAACTAGGACACCTGAATGGGTGGTATATGTTGTAATAAATATTACATATAGTTTGGTTTTAGTAATAATAAATAAACATATTATGGTTCACGAGTGACACTAATGAGTATGGAATGTGATTTTATAGAATGGATTCTTCTTTACTGATGACAAGTTGGGAAAGGAAAATGGAAATTTTAAGAACTCTGATATCGATGGGAGATCAAAAGTAGAGTTTAATGGTCACCTAGAACAAATTGGATACATCTTAATGATGGAACTAGTCCCAAGAAATAGATATTTGTTAATGGGAGTTTTTATGCATGTTATGAGGTTGGGAAAGCTCAAGGTTGAGTACAGAAAGGACTAAGAGAAGGAAGGAGTATCAATTTGTGTTAACACAAGTGGATGTGCTAGGATGTGGATATATCTATGATTTCCATCATTTATTACTCGAAAATGTAATCTATAGAATTAATAATAGGGAGGGAGGAGGGAGTCACTTCTACAAAATGACAACTGAGGCTTGCAGTTCTCTCCCTAGAGAGGTTAGGTTTATCAATTGACTACAGATTGGTGGAATGTCCCATGTCAATCTATATCACCCGTCTAGTTGTAGGTTCATCCTATCCTTGATGCAATTATTTTAACAATGTTGTTAATTTCTTATTATCGATGTTTACATGTAAAATTATTTAGAATCATGCACTATTTCATTAAGTAGTGTTAATTCCTTATTGTTGATGTCTCATGTAAGATAGTCATAATGCAGTACAAATAATAATATTGTCTTTGGTTAAAATTAAAAGGACTTGCAATATTGATTTTTAGAAATAATATAGGTTGGGTTTTTCTATGAATTTAATATCGATCTTAGTGTTACGATCCCTAGAGTTGACATTATGGATAAGTATTAAAATATTCTCTAATATAATGTCAAACTATTAAACCTCTATTCATTAGAGAAATGTTATCTAATTGGTAGACTAGTAGGGTGAAACGAAATACATATTATCGAGAAGATGTTTTACTTCTTCCACCATAGGAAATGCTCGGTTGTGAATAAAAGAGGAGCGGGGACGGCGGCGAGTGTTTACATGAAGTTTGTATCCCTTGAAATTTTCCCTTCTCTATTCATGAAGAAAGAATATCCTAGGTTTAAAACATTACATTATGGGAGAATATAAGAGAATGCTTTATAATTCTCTTTCCAGCATTTTAGGGAAATATTCATAGATCCACAGTAATTGGGTCAAATCCTTTAAATATGAGGGAACAACAAGGGTTTGAGGACATTGAAGCCCCTTCATGTAAGTTCTGAACTAATTCTCCTCCCCTTCTATCAGGTCTCTCCTCTAAAATAATAAGAAAGAAAGGGAGGTACTCCTACTTACCAAGAATAAAGAGATCACTATGAGTAGAGGAAAAACACGTAAACCTAACACATATGCGAGGTAAAATATCAATTGACAAGTATGGTTTGGATTAGATGCCAAAACCATAGGATAGGATAATTTGACCATTATAACTTGAATACCAGAAAAAAGGGGACTAATCTTAGAAAAAGGAAATGTGATATCACCTAGAGGGACCAAACCCCAAATAATATCTACATACACCTAGTAATGAGAAAGTCAAAACCATGAAACCAAGAATTTCCAAGAAAGGTAGATTGGCCTAAGGCATGTCATGCCAATTATGAAGTATAAAATATAGTGAGAGTAAATTCAAAATGTTAACAATTTCCCCCAACAAAAAAAGAAAATACATATGATGTAAACTCATTATCCTAGACATGAAAAAAAAAATATAATGAAATAATGTGAGAAGAATTTATTAGCAGGGTTATTTCAAGACCAACCTCCTCATTCTATTATTATCAATATTGAGTGCAGGGTGAACCAAAACTCTAACAACAAACACCAAATTCAAAAGTGCACATACCAATAAATCCTACGTACATTTGATATTGGAAGCCTCATACATTTATAACACAATAAATTGAGTCAATAATACATCACAACAAAATCAAGGGGTTATGGGATTATACCCTTACTCTATCCAGCTAAAATGACTAACAAAGAAGAGAACCCATTAATAAATAATTAGAGAAAATAGTTAAACATGTAATGTCTTTGAATTAACCCCAAAGGGATGTGTCAATTAGAATTACAAATACCATGAATGGGGTCATAGGTCGTTAGCCATCACCTAGATATTACACTAATGAAAATCTTATAGACATAAAATAGTGACATAAACCAAAGACAATCGAAATGAAGCCATTTTCATCCAATGTGAATTGAAAACGTGTAAGGAGATGCATACATGAACAAGTATGGAAAGAGAGTTCCATCCGCTCATCATCATGTTGAGGGAAGGAATTTAGGAAGTAGTTCCATAGGGAATCTCACCTCCTCTCCTCGACCTACATCGTAGCATCTTCAAAATCCTTCCTATAAAATATTACCCTCCTCTCCAACCATCTCAGGTAAAAGTCAATGTCCTAGAAAAGAAGTAATAAAAGGGTAAAACCAACTCAAGAGATAAGCAATGACAGTAAGGATTACATCTATTACTGCCCATCTCTCTCAAACTCTCCACACAATTTAGGATAATTAGTGTCAATATGAATCAAATGCCATATAAAGAAACCAAAGTAATATCTGTTTCCTATGATGGTGACACTTAGAGCTACAAAATATAAGAATGGGATGGGGAGAACAAAAAAGTAACAAACATAGGAAAATATTGCAGAAAGTAGGTTGCAAAGAGCCAAAATAAAACTAAGACAATAACAATGAAACATAAGTCCAAAGGTAATATGTCCGAACCCTAAATTTGGACATTCCAATAAGAAACATGATCAGTGTTGCACTTGCCTATTATCCCTCCCTAATCCTTATATTATATTATTTTGGTTGGACAAAAGGTCTTCATTACACCCATGACAAATGACACATTAGGAAAAAGGGGGATCATTGTTGGTTTTCCCATCCAACAATTCATAGAAATCTAAACACATGATCAAGTGTGAGGTAAGGAGTCTTGAAGCTCAAACAACATTTCATTAATCGTGTCGAGACAAGGACAATCCATGTGGAGTGGGGTATGTCATAACATTTCCCTGTTGTGGCCTGACGAGTAACTAGCTGACTAAATAGTTAACCTATCTTGTCCACTTACACAAGCGGATGAAATTATACCACAATGATTAATGAATCGGATAAGAACGTTCACAAGTAAGTGTAAATTATAGTCAAAATACAAAGCATGCTTATGGTGGTCTTAGAACATTGAATTTACAATTTGCATGGTGTACAAGCCCATGATTATGGATATATGTCTGACTTACATAATAATGGACAAAAGGGTAAAGAGGGAGAAATGATAACTTTATCAAAAAAGAAAAAAATAGATTGGTATTTAAATAAGAGAGCTATAAAGTTACTAGAGGGGTGTTACAATGCTACTATACAAAAGTTTTTTTCCTTGCATTCAACCTCATATAATAGTTTTGGATAAGTAAAAAATTAAAGCACATGTATGATGAGATTCATAATAATAATTTTAAATCAATTCAAAATATAGTTCCACCATCAAAATTATTTATGAGATTAACCAAAAAAAAATTAAATCAATTCAGGTCACAACTTTAATAGAGAAATTCCTCAAATTGGTAATCAATACTTATCTATATTCTTACTTAGGTTCACAAGCACTAGATGATTTAAAATAAATAAATAAATAATTAGTGTTTTATAGCTCCATGTAGCCTTCATCCAACTCCATATTTAGATCTAGCTCACTAAGTGGTTTATCATCTAAAGTAAGAAGTAGTTGATGGTTATACTACTCCATGCAGTTATTTTGTATAGCTTCAAAGAATGCGCCTTCTCACTGACCTCGTATATCAACTAACATCAAGGTAGGAATATGTAAAGAGGAATATCATCACACCTCTGGGCATAAGAAACCCCTATTCTAGGAAGTCTACTTATCTTCCAATATCATCACAGCTTTGTTTCATCACAACTATAATATTATCTACCACCGAATAAGACCTCATCACAACTCTAATAACATATGCCACCAAGAAATTCATTTGTATCCAAGAAAGGAATTCATCACCAAAATAAGAATTCATCATCAACATAATCATATGTCACTAAGATAGGCATATTCCTAATATCCCTACTCCATCATCTCATCTATGTCACAACATTAAATTTCTTTTAGCAGATATAGTTAAAATTTGAACCAGAAATTTTAACTATGCAACCCTTGCTACACCCAAAATATTTATCTCATAAATATGAGTCATTAGTTCATATGTTTGGTCTCCATTTCAAGCATTATTGATGTATCATGGTATCTTTTCTGCCACTCACCTATCCACCAATTTTCCTACAAACCGATCTTTTAATCAATGAACATTTGGAAGTCTCTCTGTCTCTGTCTCTGTCTCTGTCTCTCTCTCTCTCTCTCTCTCTCTATCTATCTATCTATCTATCTCTCTCTCTCGATATATCTATATGTATATCTATATATATATATATATATATAATATATATATATATATATAATATATATATATATTATATATTATATATATATATATATATATATATATGCAGTCTGTTTATTGAAGGAAAACAAAATAACTTGAAGTTATTTCATAATTATTAGATTCGTAAAAAATTTATCGCTCCAACTAAGTTAAAACTATGAAATTGATATATTTGTTAGCATTTTCATTCGTCATCTCATTTTGTCATGAATTATAAAACTCATTGAAATATTTCACACCAAAAGGTTGTTGCCTTGACCATACCACTTCGTGATATCCATGTAAAGCATGAATAAATTTTGAAATAATAGTTTTCAATTTCAACTAAAGGATTTCTTACTCAATTCCTTTCCTTTACATTTTTTCCCTTGGTTTACTATTGCCTTATTTAATTGGTTATCACTACAAAAGCTTTTAGTCATAGCCTTTGTAAAGGTCCATCAAGTTGATGATACCCCTACTCTTACAATACTCAATAGTTCCTGAAATGATCTAAGCCTCACACATTAGTGACAAATTCATCATTTCGTATTTTCATATATTTCAATGGAAAGCTCATAAAGGAATCTTCATTTTCATTAAATTCTAGAATTTCATCATCCATGCTAAGCATATGTTTTCAAATTCCATCCTTTATCATTTTCGTTCATGCTCACCACAAATATCAGGAGCATAAACATAACATATTAATGTTGATAATCATCAGTAGTAGGCTATTCTTTCCCACTTTCCCACTTTTTGAATGGTATTCCATACAACATGTAATCCATTCAATAACCTCATTGCGTTGCTCAAAACATGGTAAATACAAATTCAAATTTCATTCCATTTGCATAGTCATAATATAGTTAGATATTAATTACTTATCTTTCTACTGTGATGGCTCTCAAATAATGACCTCCAAACCAAACAACATCATTATGCCTTTGTTTCATTTTCCTATCATTCTCACATGTGTAGAAGATAGAGAAAACACATATTGATATATATGTAAATGTTAGCCATGGACGATTCCAGTTAATGAATCACACTTCTGATACTATTTTTGTGGTTGTCATGTCAATGTCCATTTTATTTATGTGGACCGAGCTAGTCAACCTATTTGTTCTATCACCTTCTTCTTCCCTCTATGGATATTTATCTTATTCAAAGGGTCTTGTGAGGCTTTTTCAGTTCTAGTTAGGTTTTATTTATCTCTTTTGTATAACTCCTTTTCTTTCCTTTCCCACACCCACCAAGCTATGAAGTCCAAACCATAAAAGGAAAGAACAAATAATGAAAATAAAGAAAAACCACAATAAAAACATGATGAAATATAAAGAAGCATGGCCATGCTCAAATCCAAGAAGCAAAAGGAGAATGAAAATTTGTAGTCAATAATAACAACAAATACATGCAAAGAAATCCCTTTCACATAATCCATTACTTATCTCCTTTGTTTTTTATGTTCAGTGTCCATCACGAACATATGGAAAAATAATTAGTTAGATTCCTTGCTGAGGTTTATAACAACCTCAAAATTTTAGTATCCCTCCAGCTAGTTGAAGAGGGAACTTTTTAGTATTTTAGTGAACTTTAGGGAATCATACCTCATCTCTCTTCCTCCTTGACTGTATGCTCGAATTTCCTCTTCTCAAGTGTTTGTCACCGTAGTTTTAACATGAAAGTGGCTTCTCCAGCCTTAGAAGTTCTCTTTTTGCCTTGTTAGGATGATGTTCTTCAATATATCTAGAATTTGATAGATGTTGCAAAAACCCTTTCATGTACGATAGATGTTGTAGCAATTTCTTATTTAGTCTTTCCTGATATTCTTTATTTCTAGTGAGTGTTTCATTCTCTTCCTTGTAGCTCTTCATCTAAACTTTCAATCTCATGCAGGTTTTTTCTCTCTCATGGAAACTTTCCCTTTCTTTCTCATGATGGAACTGCTCCATTATATGTTATACCATACTATCATCCATCCTTTTATTTGTTGATGAAAATGTATCTTCTAACATACTATCACACACACACAGTTTATAGTTATATGACCATAACAAAATTGACTTGTTATTTTTCCATGCCAACCCCAAACATGCTAACATGAAGCATGCTAATATGTTTTTCTTCACATATGTACAGCTCATGTCAACCACTTATTCAAAGAGTAAAAATTTTCATATCAGCATCTGTATAACCATATCATTACTATGTTTGAAATCAACCTTTTACCAAGACTAACATATTAGAATCTTCAATTCCTATCATTTCGTAATATGATATGAATACATGCATAGACAAAAAATCATCCTTTCAATGCAACTCTCTCTAACAAAGCTCTAAAATTTCATTCAAAGATCAAGTAGAGAAGCTTTACTTTTCATTCCATCTATTCTTAAGCCGGTATAGGCTCATTATTGAATCATGCTCTGACACCACTCTATATGGCTACCTCCCAACCCCTTCTAATTTATAGGATGAGTGGTAGGTGTTAATTTTAATTAGCCTAGTATTTATCATCTCATTATGAAGATGGGGTTATAAAATCCTTCTTCCCTAAAGTTAGAAAAATTAACTATGGATAACACCATCATGTTGAGCTCATCAAGAGATTTCCGATGATATAAATTTTACCTCAATCCAACTCTTTGATTGAAAATTATTCCCTTTAAAAAATTTTAAAATCAATCCTTATCATATAAGATCCTGCCACGTGGCAACCACATAACATCCATCTGGTTCCCATGTGACTTTTCCATCTCACTCAGGTAGTTCCACATCATCCTTTACATCAATATGGAAGGGATGATGTCCATGCAAACCTTACCGCGTAGACTATCTCGTCGATACCATGAAGTATGGCCTTCGTTTGTAAATCCATTATTCTACATTATATCTAGTTTACATGGAAATATTGCGTTCCTGTGATTTATCACGAAACAAACTATCCAGGCCTTGGATGCTCGAATATAAATGGATCACCACTTATGTACAACACTTGTCTATATTTTTCCCACATCTAGTAGGGGATGCATATGGTGTTGACCCACATTTTTGTTTTTCCCAACAACTCCCTATGGAGGCAACTCCATATATCGTATGAAATCCATCTCGTGCACAATATAACTCCATTCCTTGAGAAACTTTTTGGAACACACATTAGATATCCAACATTGGTGAGTCATGTATGTCTCTTAAGGATTTTCTCAAAATGTGCCCCACCTTGGTTATGCGTCAACTCATTTGCGCTATGATTGTATCCGATGAAATCCATATATAGTTCCCACATGGATGTCACAACATTATTTCTCTCATATGTCCAAATCGCCTAAATATTATTGAGCTTGAATACTTCCAAATACAAGGAATGTTCCTATAGATTCATACTCATAATGACTTATGGTTATCCTTAAGCATTTTAAGGTACTAGCAAGGGTGCTCCTCAGAGAGTAAACCTACCCAAAACATCTATATTCATAGGAATACATTATTATTTCAGGAAAAACAAATCCAAGTGCTAACCGTAGAAAAGATATGATCATAGAGACTTGAATCCACTTATTAACATACATTGTAAAATGGAAATCCATTGCTAACATCACTTTATGGTTTGAACTAGAATAACATCAAATCCTTCTAAAGAATGGATCAATACCAGCACTATAACATCGCATGATTTATCATACGTTAATTCATTATTAGTCCATGAATAAAGATAGAAATGATTAGTCATCTATATGATAGATCTATGCTAATTATTAACATTCCTTACATGGTTATCTAACATAAGAATTCATTAATTCTTAAACAAGAGAAACTCATTTACAGTTATAAAACCCAAACCATGTAATTACACAGACAATGATAATTTAACTGGGTCATTAGATTGTCATACATAGTCATGTAAGTAGTGCTACAAATTAGGAAATATCTCAATAGCTAGAGGGATCTCCAAGATCTCTACATCATTGAAATATTCATACGCACATCTCATCAAACAAAAGCACATTCCTCCATTAAAAGTATTGTTGCATGTCAAGAAATCCCACACAATCATGTATATAACATTGTAAAGAATTATGATAATAGTAGTCCATAAATCCATGACCATGAATGAATGGAAAGCAGAGCACTCACTGTGATTATATAGATTTCTCAACAAAATTTATAAGCTAGAACTATCCCATATGCATAGCACATAAATTGAAATACTAATGATATCACCCACATATATGGTAACAATAATGAGCTACCCAGAATTACAAAGTTATAAAGCTGACTCATACTCAAGACAACATAGTTGATCTTAAGTGACTTAAAGCCACCAATGAGGCATATCACAAACTAATGCAAATAAATACCAACGTTACAACCTCATAATTCAAGAAACTCATAATCAACATAAATATAAGAATTATGTGAACAACCATGATTATATAATAAATAAAAAATCCTTACATAAATAAAGTAGGATGAATCACTAGTCATAAGCATAATCAACCATACAATAATCTATAGGCTACGATGCATAACCAAAAATATTGATCTGAATATGATGATTTAACTAGTAAATGAAGGGGGGAATTCCACTCTCCAACCAATCATAATATAGTTACATTCAATCTTCCTTGAAGTTGCTCACACCAAAGTGGGATTGAAGGTCTGAGGAGTTATGTTTACTAGGGTATTCACACCAATAATTAGTCAATGGTAGCCATGAGGAGGAGTCCACTATTCAGGTGGTTTAGAAATTACTCCCAAGTAATAAGCACCATAATGATTCACTCAATATCCGAGGAAACAATCACAGGAACTCAAACAAGATTTAGGGAAAGTTCTATTAGTCCAAGAACTTGATCTCATTTTAAGGGGTGTTTTCTCAACCCAAAGGCAAGCAATGAGTGAATCTATATTTTCCTAAGCCTTCTTGGTCAAATTAATAAGAACAAATTGATTGGGTCTCACAAGAAACACGGGAAATTATGTCACAATATCACCACTAGGGTAATTCTCATGTTGTATTGCGCTGAGCTCTCTCCACTGCTACATATGAACTTCTTTTCAACACACTATTTTTCTCATTCTATGACCCAACTTGCACCCATTCACATCATGGGGTAAAGAGACAATCATGTGCACCCTAATTAACAACTCCTTCCCTATTCCTCTTTTTTTATCTCGACTCCTTCATGTCCTTTTTTCTTGTCTTTCTCTTGCATGTTGACTTCCTCAACATGTCTCATGAGATTAGTACTATATGGGCACATCGTTCGCTGAAAGCTAGCCATACACAACAGCAATGTCTACACCAACAGGCCATTTAATTTTCTAGGAAGCTAAGTGAGGAATAAATAAAATGGCCTCAATTTTCACTCATCATAAAATACTCCTCTTTAGTCTAGGAATCCAGGTTCACTCTTCCAAATCAGCTATATTTTTTATTTTCCATATTATTTATATGAATTACAATTCATAATAAAATTTACAATAAGGACATAGAAAAATCAATCACAACCTTCCAAATAACTAGTAGAAAAAAATATGAAAACAAAATATATATATTATTACATCAACCCATATACTAATTTAAATAACTATTAATATGAGAAAAATAAATATTAAATAAGATTATATAAATTAATAAATAATCCTATTATAAAAATATGGATACAATAGAAAATAATATTAATTCTTTAAAATTATAATTGAAAAATATGAATAAAACATTGAACATAAATTGGTTCGTTTTTTTAGAAATCTAATTGAATATGCAAAATGAAACAATGGAAATAAAGCTTTGTAATTTTAATATGAGATTATATATCCTATAAATATTAATAATTAATGTAAAACTACTTTAATTATATTGTTAAGAAATAAGACATCTAACTTTATAAAGGTTTCATCTAACTTCTTGTGCTAGGGGGCCATTCTATAATTAGATGTCTTATTTCTTACCAATATAATTAAGATAGATTTACATTAATTATTAATATTAATATTTATAGGTTATATAATATAATATGAAACATTGTGTTATGTCTTATTTTGGATTAATCCTTGTGATATAGAAGTCTGTTTTTGGTATATCATGGTATTAGACATTATGAATTCCATATAATGAAACCTTAAAAAAAAACTAGGAAACACTTCATTTAATAATTCATTGTAATGGTCTTCGAGGTAAACAACCCAAACTTACTTCACTACCTTCAATTTGTATGCTCAAAGGAATTTTCTAGAATAAATCCCTTGTGATTTATGTGTACATAGATTCCTTGTACTATTCTAATTTTTACGATATGCTCTCTTTTTAGATTTTCGACTCATATTACTTAGGCCCAATATTGAAATATCTAAATCTCATTACAATGGCTATAACCTTAGCTTTAAGCATAGCTTTCTCCACAAAAATAATAAAGGATTCCAAGGCTTGATGCGAAATCTCTTACAATAAATTCAAATATTAGCTTGATGAGAAATCTCATACAATACATTCAAATATTATTGTAACATGTCTAACATAAACCCTAAAAATCTCTTTATGAAGAAGTCTTCCATATGTCTTAGCGGAAGCCCAAGGTAAAGGCTAAATGCATAGTTAAAAAGGTTAAGAATATTTCAATAATACTTCGTATTGAGCATGGTAAAAAACGTAGAGAAGATTAGAAAAGGGAGAAAAGAAAGCTACAATAAACATGTTCTTAGATGTTATAGTAAACCACATTATCCCATTTATCGTTGAAAAAGCATTTATTTTATGTTTAATTTGCATATCATTTAATATTTTTAATTCCATATATATTTATTTAATATACTTAATAAATAAAATATATTAAAATTTATTTTAAAATAATATTTTATATAAATACCCTAGTAGGGTAGAATAAAGGGTGATAATATGTTTGGTTAAGTTCTATCCATGTTAACAGCTGGTGTGGCCAAAGAAAATGTTTAATATTTTTATTCTTGTATAAATTCAAAAAAAATGTTGAATTTTTAGTAAACTATATTTCTAGTTTTCGATAGGTTGAGGAAGCTCTAATGCGACATAATTACTGTGGTGGGGAGAATTTTATTTTAACTTTTTTGCAATGTCTCACAATTCATTTCAAAATTAAAATAACAATAATTAAAGTAACAAGGATAAGCAAACGTTGAACTAACACTATTATATTTTCTTATGCATCGTACAAAGTATGTGTGGGAGAGTTGAGGTCCATTGCATAGTGATTACAGGGGTTGTTGTGCGAAATGTTTACTATGTAGAGGATGAACTATGTGCTACACATTTGAGGTCTTTTGTATAGACAGGGGTGCTAAAAAACTGTAATTTCAATTCACGTGAAGAAAAAGTGTTGTGTGGTAAAATGAGTGTGTGGAAGTATTTGTCTTTTAAATTATTATTTAGAAAAAAAAAATCAAAAGTACGGAAGTAGCTGTATGAAGGTGGTTGTGCGAAGCGAGTTGTTTGGAGGTATCATGTACAAATGCATAATTACTTGTGCAAATGAATTTATTCATAGGTTGTTATTTGTGTGTGGATGTTGTGCTAAAGTTTTGTTCAAAGTTTACTAGGATAATAAAGACACAAATCTTCTCTTTTAATTCTTATTTAGAGACATATTTCACAATGTAGAATCATTAATTAATATCAATTTCAAAGCTAGTTGTTTGGAGGTTTCATGTGTGAATTTTTTAATGTCAATTACGGGTGTTATTGACTACATAAGTAGTTGTATGGACAAATTTGGGTGAAGGATATTGTGCATCTATGAATGTTATGTGAAATTTTTGTGCAACATTTACAATGATAATAAATATTCAGGTGACTTTTTTAATTATTATTACGAGGAATTATTTCAATGCCTGTCCCAGCTACACACTTTCTTTATTGATCACTTAGTAGGAAGGTAAATATTTCTATGTTACTATCTCCATACATCCATCCATGTAACATGGTTCATACACTTTCTATTCGTACAAAAAATGCTCCATTTTTATATATGTTAATTTTTTTTTTATGTTCAAAGTGTATGGAAATCATGTTTCTAGATTTGATGTTTTTGTGCTTATGTGCTTCTACTGAATGTGTTAGTAGATGTATACTCGGTGAGTTGAATGCTGAGATGAATTGTAATTATTCGCAACTTTGTTTTCAATTAATCAGATGATAGATGTGGAGACGATGAAAAATATGGATGGCAGTTTTACCTTTGTAGCATGTTTCCAATGGAAAATAGTGGCACGTTGTGATTTCTAGGGAAATGAAATTGCAAATACTTGAAATAGCTAGTGTCATCAGGGGACAACACTATTTATAGTGATAAAAAAAGTAATGTGGCATGTAGAATTTTCTCTTTGTAAATTGTATTTAAGAGCTTGCATTATTATCCGATCTTTTGTCGCATTATATAAATTGTTATATGTAAATATGATCTTGGACGATAGAAACAATGTAGGGATACAAAAGTTCTACAATACTACAAGCTTTTATACCTATTTTCGTGCTCACTTTTGGCAATGCTATGATTTTTTTTATTCATCAAGTGTTTCTCTATAATACTCTACAATGTTATGTAAGCTTTGGTTTTCTTTATTATACTACGAGAAATGAGTGTGTCAAGTTACTTGTAAATCAAATTTGGTTCAATTTTACAAATTAATGGGGATCAGTTTTGAATTTGATTCATTGTATAAGGTT
>APFE031227158.1:0-17368 GCA_000404065.3 Pinus taeda
AAATTAAATTAATTAAAAACCACACCTTCATCAAAACCTGTTGGCTCTCTACACTTCCATACCTACCATAACATTTATTTATCACTCATCATTCTTTGACTTCTTCACATATCTAATCCTAATGATGAACCACAGAGGATGGTTTGAAACGTCGATACATAAAACAACAAAATGCGATGGATCCGGAAGACATAACCACACAAAATGAAGATCACAAAAGTCTCAAATCCATTACCCCTCTTTTCCAGAGATTTTCCCAAGTCAAATTTTTATTATGCTACACTAACCACATGAATATTTTAATTTTCATCCAATTTTGCCTTTGCCAAAGGTCCTTCCATACCGTATCAGGGTTTGTGAAGTCTAGCCAGAGGGATATTTGCATGGCCTCTTTGAGGTTAAAGATGCTTTCATTGTTTTTACCACATCTTAGTTTTTCTGAAGATTTTGATATTAGAATCTTTCTCTCTTCCAAGATGACTTTAAAAGCTTTTGCCTGGGCTTTCAATGAGGAGTCATCACTACAAGCTAGGTTCTTCCATTTTCTCCATTTTACAGCAATTCTTTACTGATCCCAAAAGTCCTTTACTTTTCATAACCTTATCATCACTTTCATTCTTGAGATTGACAAATTCTTATTTTAACAGTTTAGGTTCCTATTGCCAATTATCTTCCCAAAA
Organism: Pinus taeda; assembly: GCA_000404065.3. Taxonomy (NCBI): domain Eukaryota; kingdom Viridiplantae; phylum Streptophyta; class Pinopsida; order Pinales; family Pinaceae; genus Pinus; species Pinus taeda. The sequence goes on from APFE031227158.1 coordinate 681, forward strand.
CCAAGCGAGGTTTCCATCTCTGATCTCCCAAAAATTGTGTTTCTAAACTATTTCTCTATTTTCCCAAGCATTGTTCCAAATGTGGGAGCCATTGATGAGTCCCATCATCCTAATGTAATCCCTTTCATGCCAATTTCCTACATATTTCTGTTTCCATATTTTGGCCCAAGGGGAAACCAATTCTTTTAGCCATCTACACCATAGCTTTTTGCCCAAGACTTTGTTTAGGGTTTTAGGGTCATCAAGTCCCAAACCTCCATGTATCTGTGGCTTACATATTTTATTCCAAGCTACCAAAGCCCATTTCTTCTTCTCTTCCACCTTGCCCCCAAGAAAATCCCTTTGGATATTTCTAATGTGTTTCATTACTCCTTTAGGAGCTGGAAGGACTGAGAGCATGAAGATGGGGAAAGTTTGAAGGATAGCTTTTGTAAGTGCTAGCTGTCCTACTATATTCAAAGACGTGATAGTCCATTTCCTAATTTTGTCCTGAAGCTTATCAGTGATTGGCTCCCAAACTGCCTTGCTTAGAGGTTTGTCTATTAGAGGTACTCCCAAATATCTGGAGGGTAGCATATCTCTTTGCAAGCCTAGAATTTTGGCGAGGTTTCTCTGAATAGAAATGTTAGTATTAAAAAAGAAAATCTTAGATTTGCTTAGGCTTACCTCTGTCCCCGCAGCCATAGAAAAGTCATTCAAGATTTGTTTGAAGGCTTGAGCTTCCTTGTCTATGGGTATGCCCTGTACCAATGGTGTCATCCATAAATTGTTGATGGGTCAGGGCATCCCCATTTAAATTGAGTTTAATACCTGGGATGTTTCCCTCTCCTTTGGCATGTTTAATCACATTTCCTAGCCCTTCTATCATGAGAATAAATAGCAAGGGTGAGAGTGGATCTCCTTGTCTAAGTCCTCTCGAGGGCTTAAAGGTATTTGATGGTGACCCATTTAGCAGGATTGAAAATCTTGGTGTGTTTACAAGGGCCATTACCCATCTTATCCTATTATGGTCAAAGCGATATGCTACCAGTACTTCCTTGATGTAAGTCCAACTCAGTTTATCATAAGCCTTTTGTAGGTCAAGCTGAATGACCATACCTGCCTACTTATTGCTCTTAAGTGAGTGTACCACTTCGTGTGCTTGAATGATGTTATTAAGAATTTGCCTCCTTTCCACATATCATGTTTTCTCCTCAGACACTAGAGTTGGGAGCAGGGGTTTAAGTCATTTCACAATTACTTCTGAAATAATTTTATATGCCACATTGCATAATGCTATGGGTCTAAATCTATCTGGAGTGATAGCATTCTCCTGCTTTGGAATCAGGGCTATGAAAGATGTGTTGAGTGCTTTTAGAAGATGTTTTTTCTTCATAGAGTCCTCCACCACATCAAGGACATCATGCTTGACTATTTCCCAACATGCTTTGAAAAAGTCAACATTGAAACCATCTGGACCTAGAGCTTTACCCTTTTGCATTTCTTTGATGACTTCATTGATTTCCTCTTCATTCACTGGCCTGTTAAGATTATAATTGTCTTCTCTTATCGCTAGCTTAGGAATATGCTTTGATAAGTCCTTGATTAATTGAGATCTGTCTATGAGAGGCTCCTGGGCTATGTCTTGGAAATGCTAAATCAGAACTGTTTCTTTTTCTTGGTGTGTGGTGAGTTGTTTTCCATTAGTATCTTTGATTTTTAAAATCTTGTTTTGCAACCTATGATCCATGGTGGACTTGTGAATAAACCTTGTATTTATTTCTCCTTTTAACCATTGCACCCTCGATTTCTATTTCCGAAAAATATCCTCTTGGTTGCATAAGCCTTCCCATTCTTGTTGAACATGATCAGCCTATTCCTTACTCTCCTCTGTGAATCCCTCTCTAATAATGGTTTGGTTAATTTCCTGTAGTTTTCATTCTACTACATTTTTAGCTTCGAATATATTTCTAAATACATTCTTATTCCAATCTTTAAGCCTTTGTTTAGTGTGTTTCAATCTTTGCTGCAAAAGGAACATTTTAGTACCTTGAACTTGCATATCTTTTGTCCACCATCTTTCAATATTGTTGATGAAGTTAGGATGGCTAAGCCAAATGTTTTCAAACCTGAATGGTCTCTTTCTTGGAGTTCCTATAAAGGACGCTTCAAGTTGAATAGGCGAGTGGTCTGAGCCTCCAAAAGGAAGTATCATAGATATCAGGTTATCGCCTATGAGGATGAGGTCCTCTGAGATAATGATTCTATCAAGTTTAGAGGCCACTTGACTGCTTCTCCCCCTCCACTCTTATTATTCCATGTGAAAATGCCATTACTTGTCTCTGTATCAACCCATATCATGTTGTGTATAAAATTCTGAAATGCTATAGAATATCTACCTAGTGATCTGGTTCCCCCTTTTTTCCAATAAAGACCTTATCAGATTGAAGTCCCCTGCCAGAATCTAGGGGATAACCGGATGTCTTTCTTTTCACTTCGGCAATGAAGTTAGTAGTCTAATTTTATCGTCAGTCTTTTGTGGACCATAAACATTTGTGAGTAAATAAACTTCCTTGTCCCCCAAAGGTTGGATAACCACTGATAAATAGTTCTTGGATGCTTCAACATCTAGGATGCCAAGCTTTTGAGGGTTCCAGAATGTGAGAATCCGTCCTGCTACTTTGACTTCTAGATATTCATATTTGATAAGACATTTGCTATGTATCTCTCTTATTTTTTCGAGTCAATATTTTTTTTCATGGATGAAAATCATATCTAGTTTTTCTTCCTTCATTCAATGGCTAAGATTTATTTGCTTCCTTTTACTTCATAGACCTCTAATATTCCATGTTGTGAGCTTCATTAGGAAATATTTGTAAATGAGTAACTAGTTACGTCTTTCATCTTACCTGAATCTATCATGAGTTTTCTACATTCTATCAACAACTCATTCTATTTTTTCCTATCTCTTTTCTTACCTGAGCTCCTAGGAGCTATTCCTGATGTTGCCTTCATTTTTTTCACCCCTTTGTTGTCGGGACTATCATGGTTCCTTTTTTAACCCAAACCTTTTGCCTTGGTTCTCCATAGGAATAACTGTTGCACTCTATTAAACTCCTCTTGATGTAACAAATCCATTCCTTTGGTAGTTCCTTGCTTTAAGAAATTTTCCAGATCTAGATGCTCCCTATCAAGAATGTCTTGTAGTTCATGATCCTTTGTTCCCACCTCGCTCGGGGTGATCTCTTGGTCCCTATCGAGTTCCATTGTTTTCAACAAATTCTCCTTTTGTTGGTTGCTTTCAGGCATATCCTCCATGCTCTCTTACTTTTCCTTCATTAAAGGGCTTTCCTCTAGTGTCTAGTTATCTTTATCATGTTCCTCTTTTTCTTCTAATACCTTGAACCTATTCTGACTTAACTGCTTTTCCTCATTGATTTTTTTTGGTACTCTCTTCCCCCACTTTGTTGTAGCTTTCAGTTTCTTTCCCTGATGTTTCTTTAGTTCTGCTTTCCACTTTGTTTAAGGGGAAGTCTCTAAATAAATGCATGTGTGTTCATGAAATTTACAACATATAAAAGGAATGTCCTGATAGTTGTCACACTTCCAACAATTTTTTTTTTTTTACAGCAATATTAACTCCTTTTACATATGGTTCCTATATTCATAATTACATACGAATGTTTACCTTAATCATAATCATTGATTTATTAACACAATTCCAATTACGCTACAAACATAAGAAATGTAGTCAATAGATATCAATTGAGAATTCACGGTATATTCATGCATTGACTGTCTACGTGTACATATAAACACTGTAATGGTGACATATATTTATAATGTTAACCCGGGAACCCATTAGTCGCATAATTGGCACTGTTAGTGTTAATGGCATATTTATGAACTCAACTGTAAAACTCCGTTTTCCATATCCCGAGATATCGAGGTTGATAGACTGTCTGGCGTTTATATCCTCGATCCAATTGGAGGATTTCCTGTCGTCCATTTGTAGAGATGAAGGGAAGATGGAAAGCTGCCATGTGTGCCCTGAACTCTAAGGTCTATGGTCCTGACTCCTCGGGCTTGCCAATTTTGCGTCCGAAGCTCACCAAGCGTCACCGGCAATCAAACGGATACCAGTGATTTACTGCAGATCGAGGGTTATGATCCATGCCATGAACCGGTAATACTATGGAGCTATTTATGTGTCTGTTTGTTCTTCCGGGTGACCTTAACTCTTATTTCCTTGATTCTACATCGCCACAGCATTGTAGTCTTGACTCTATCGACATTTCTTCTGCATTCGACTGCAACGCCCTTTAGCCTCAGACATGCCACTCCTGCTATTCGGCTCGGCCTCATCACTCTTTGAATTTATCGTCATTCAGGTTTACACGACACCAGGTTGGACTTATGGTGAGTATTAATGTTTTTATTTCTCTGCTCCTTGCATTCTTTCATGGGTTTACGCCAAGGTTTTTCCTATTGCTAACACGGCTAATGTTCTGTACAGGTAGTGCATTGATTCGCCATAAGGAGCAAGGGTTCCTCTATTAGCTGCCTCGCCCATTGTTAGGTAAGTATCGAACACTTATCACAACCATGTATACAGGGTTTTGTTTAGACAAAGACTGAGTTTCCTTCATTCCTTTGGCAGGGATACTAGGCAGTAAATCTCAGGTCTGTCCCCTACACAAGCTCAGGGTCTTCCCTGAAGGCATTTGGTTTCTAGTCTTTGTTGAAATATAGGGTTTGTATCACGGCCGTCTGGTCATTTTCTTTCATTGAACTGCTACAAATTTATTGTTCGGTGTTTTTAATATAAATCTATATCGTTACCAAATTCCTATTGTTTTTACTTCAGTTTAGATGGGTAATATGTTTTCCATTCAATTCCGACTTGGATGCCTCCATTAGCTGAGTGCAAGCTCCTACTAGAATGGTTTACCAAATCGGGGTTTTGCCGGCTAGAACTGGCTGAGGGAGCATGTAACCCTGGTTACCATTGCTCTGCCCTCGGCGTCCATTCTTATGGATTATGTTATGAATAGCGAATGTATATTCTTTTTATTCAGCTCTCGCATAGCATCTATATGGTAATATAGGACTGTTATGATGGAATCCGGTTTTGTTAACCCTCTGAGTTTTCCTTACGGCTACTGGACCAAGGGTTCTACGTATAACAGCACTGTTTTATTTTATGATATATTTCGCATTTTGTCATGAGATCGGTTAGTTGGATGATCACGCCGGGTTCGTCTTTTGATGTATGTCATAATGTTACATATATACTACAGTCTTTAGCAAAGAACATATAAATAAATTATGTTTCGATTCTCTATGCGCAAAGCTATCTAGGTTCTTTTTCTCGATTCTTGAACATAAATCCAGGGTTTACCACAGTGTTCTTTATTAATGACTTTCTGCTATCGCTGAAATGATTGAGCTATTTATTTCTGTTTATGTTCTTATTTCGAGTATGGAATGCAAGTTCTTTCGTATGGAATTTTCATATTCTCTCCCTGTCGAATGCATGTTATTTCATACTCTGTCTATAATACGGAAGCTAGTTTCTTTCTTGTTTTCTATTAAAAGGGAACAGTTATTTCAATCTCTGTCTAAAACACAGAAACTAGTTTCTTTCTTGTTTTCTGTTGAAAAGAACAGTTAGATGTCTTTCATCTATTTCTATTTTTCTCTACACAGAATAATACCAGGAATATTTCAGTAGATGTATGCATTATAAGCCGTACCTGCTTCTCTGCAAACCTACTTGTAATTCTTGCCAATCCACCCGTCCGTAGGAAGAATTCTTCTTTGACCTTCCACCCCCAAGCACTTGCAGGTCCTCTCGACTGCAATTACACTGGTCTCACCAGTAAACGCTATCTGATCCTAACCAGACATAAGGTACACAGGAAAATTCCTTTCCTCTTATGCCATCTGATCCTAACCTGACATAGCATGAACATTTTTCCTTTTTTCTTTTTCTCTGCCATCTGATCCCAACCAGACTTGGCAAATCCCCCTTTTTCCTCTGGGGTCTCAACTACCTCCTGAACATAGTTAGGGTTCCATTGTAACTGATTCCACAGTTACTAACCATGATTAATCATAAGCTCAGTTCAAATAGTACTAACACAATTGTTTTTAATTAACATAAAATTAATAACATAGTTATATATACTTTTTCAAATAAAGTCTTTGTTCATAATTACTTTTACTATTTACTAACATTAACTTTTCACGAGGGGTGTTACATCTCCCCCTCCTGAAAGTCTACATCATCCTGATGTTGCTGTTCATCCAAAAACAATCTGGGATAAGTATCCCTCATCATTTGTTCATCCTCCCAGAGGGCCTCTTCAGGTCCAAAGTGCTGCCACTGCACTTTAACCTGGCTGATGACCTTTTTCCGCAGCTCGACTCTTCTCCGATCTAATATGTTCACTGGTTCGACCAGGAACTCTCCTTCCGGTTCCACCTGAAACACATGACAACCAGATCAGCTGCTTACTAGTATTCTATTTTAGTTTACATTATATAACAGTCTTCCTTACCTTATTATATGCCTACGATCATACACATATCTCTTTAAAACTGATACATGGAAGACATTATGAACCCGAATATGGCTGGGTAGGGCTAGCTGATAAGCTACAGGACCTACTCGTGCCAGAATTTGGAATGGTCCACAAAAACGCGGTGCCAATTTGGCACAAGCATTACATTGGAGGGTACTTTTTCTAGCTCGAATTCTGATGTACACATGTTCACCCACTTGGTACTCTTTAAATTTCCTCTTCCGATCTGCAAAATTCTTTTGCCTGTCTTGTGCCATCTTTAGATTAGCTCGAACTTTTTTCACCATAACTTCCATTTCTTCCAACATCTCAGGACCCAGCAAGAATTTGTCCTCCGGTCCACCCCAACTGGAGGGTGTGCGGCATTTCCGGCCGTAAAGTACTTCGAATGGGCTCATCTTCAAGGATGAGTGATAGCCATTGTTATAGGCGAATTCCACTAGGTGTAAATACTCCTCCCATCGCGTAGGTTGCTGCATCACATAAGACCTCAGCATGTCCTCCACTACTTGATTCACTCGCTCAGTCTGTCCGTCAGTTTGCGGATGATATGCGGTGCTGAAGCTCAATTGAGTTCCTAGACCTTCAAATAAAGTCCTCCAAAAAGCTGAGGTAAACTTAACATCGCGATCAGATATTATTACTTTCGGCAGCCCATGAAGTTTAAATATATTTTGCATAAAAATGTTTGCGATTTGAGCTGCACGATAAGTGGATTGAACCGGTATAAAGTGAGCTGACTTGCTGAGTTTATCCACTACCACCATTATAGAATCATTGTTCTTTTTGGATTTCGGCAAACCGGTGATAAAGTCCATGGTTATGGTCTCCCATTTCCATTCTGGTATGGGTATTGGCTGTAGTAATCCTGCAGGGTGCTGATGTTCGGCCTTCACCTGTTGACACTCCAAACAGCGCGCCAGATATTCTATAACATCCTTCTTCATGCCTGGCCAGTAATACTCCTTCCTTAGCGAGGTGATTAATTTCTGGTAACCAGGATGTCCTGCGTAAGGACTTCTATGATTTTCATCCAAAATCTTTTCTTTAATACTGCTCTGATTGGGTATATAAATCTTCTTTTGATAACACAAAATTCTGGCTGCATTCAAGGTGTAACCTTGTTGTTTTGAACGGGTATCTGAATTCTGCACCAAATGTTTCTTTTGCAAATAAATATGATCTTGCGCTGCAACCTCCTCAATCTCTTTGTCAAGGGTTGACCATCCTTGACTAATACCAATCTCATAAATGCAATGCACTTTTCGGCTCAGTGCATTAGCTACTCTGTTCTCCTTTCCCTTTAAGTGTTTAATTTCGAAATCGAAATTTCCCAAAAAGTCCACCCATCTTGCTTGTCTTGCGTTTAAAGTGGGTTGACTAAAGTAACTAGTTAAGCTGTGGTGATCCGTCATTAACAGAAATTTCCTCCCTACCAAATAATGGCACCACATCTTCAAGGCATGGATCACAACGGTTAATTCCAGATCATAGGCAGAATATTTCTGTTCATGTTCTTTTAACTTTCTGGATTCATAGGCAATCACTTTACCTTCCTGCATTAGCACTCCACCCACACCCTCCTTACTGGCATATGTGCAAACTACATACTCCTTTTCGGGATCTGCCACACACAACACAGGTGCTGTGGTAAGTAAATGTTTGAGCTATTTGAAAATCTGTTGACAGTCTGTTGTCCATTTAAACACTTTTCCCTTCTTTTGCAAGGAGGTAATAGGGTAGGCAACTCTAGAAAAACCTTCTACAAACCGCCGGTAATATCCAACCAGCCCCATGAAGGATCGAATATCTGCTACATCCTTGGGTGTAGGCCATTCCATTATAGTTTTAATCTTTTTGGGGTCCACAGCTATACCTTCCTTCGTAATAATGTGGCCCAAATACTGGATCTGTTCTTTACAAAAATCACATTTGCTGAATTTTCCATATAACTGATGCTCCCGTAATGTCTGTAACACTATCCTCAAATGTTCCTCATGCTCCTTTATATTCCGGGAGTATATAAGTATATCATCAATGAAGATCAATACAAATTTGTCTAGGTACTGATGAAATACACTATTCATCAAACACATGAATGTTGTAGGTGCATTAGTTAATGCAAAAGGCAGTACCACAAACTCGTAGTGTCCGTAACGAGTACGAAAAGCTGTCTTGGCTATGTCCTCATCTTTGATTCTGATTTGATGGTAACCCGATCTTAAATCGATCTTTGAGAAGGTTGTCGCCCCCTTTACCTGATCAAACAGCTCGTCAATTCGGGGTAGTGGATATTTGTTTTTAACTGTTAGTTTATTCAGCTGTCTATAGTCTATGCACATTCGCAGAGTCCCATCTTTCTTCCTCACAAATAGCACAGGAGCTCCCCAAGGAGAGACACTGGGGCGTATATACTTCTTTTCCAGCAGCTCTTGCAGCTGCATTTTTAACTCAGTTAACTCTAGCACACTCATCCGATAGGGTGTTCGGGACACTGGGGCTGCTCCGGGTATCAGCTCAATGGTGAAGTCTAAATCCCTTTTGGGCGACAGCCCCGGAATTTATTCAGGAAATACATCTGCAAAATCTTGCACTACTGGTATATTTTTAACAGTTGCAACCTTAGCCACAGAATCTGCGAACCCCACTTCTACTACATAAATCTAGCACTTCTTCCGGATACACTTAACCAGCTGTGAGGCCATGATCGGCTGAATCTGCACTGGTTTCTGGATGCCTTGAATCTCCTTTCCCACACCCAGTTCATCTCGGTAAGAGACTGTTTTTGTTTTACAATTAATTACAGACCATCGCTGTTCCAACCAGTCCATTCCTATCAGTACATCATAGGAACCAAGAGGGAGTACGTTTAATTTAGTTGTTATTGTTTGGCCAGCTAACCTTAATGGACAGTTGCTGACTTTAGTTAGTACTCGTCTTTTGGCCCTAGTGGCCAACTGTACTAGCCAAGGGCTTTTAAATTTAGTATTTTGCAAACCATAGCTTTCCACAACTTTGGGACTTATATAGCTTAAAGTAGCTCCTGGATCTACTAAAATAGAAATAGTTCGATCAAAGATCTTACCTTCAAACTCTATCATTGTTGGCTGGTAATGAGCTTGTCGATCCTCCAGTGCTGCATTTATTCTGGGCATAGATCGAGCCACATCTCCTATTGTTGAAGCTTCATAGATCTGGGACAACTGATCATTGTCCTTCCGATGAGGGCAGTTTCTAACATAATGGGGTCCGCCACAACCCCAACACTGAACAGGTGGCCGAGCTAAGCCTTCATTGTCCAATCTAACTTGCTGTTCACTATATTTGGATTTTGCAGGAAGCTTGAATCTGTTCTGATTTTTAGTTGGATTTTTAGTATTGGCTCCTTTCAAGAATCCTTTTTGAAAACTGCTGCGTGCTCCCTTACTTCCCATAGGCATTTTACTGCCCCGCTTATCTGTCCAACGCTTCCCAGAATTTTCTCCTTTTGATTTGTTTTGCTGATAACACAGTCTTGCCTTCCGAATTGCTTCATCCATCGTCTTCGGATTATCGAACTCTATCCTTTCTCACATTGTCAGAGGTAGGCTACTAACAAATCTTTGTACCTTAGCCTTCTCCTCATGAATATAGGGCATGTAACGAAGCAGGGATGTGAATTTAGTTACAAACTCGTCAATGGTCTACTGTCCAAGCCGCAGATCATGAAATTCTCGCGCTTTTTCATCATAAAAGCATTCTGTCAGATACTTCTCCTTGAAATATCTTTGAAACATTTCCCAGGTCACATCTTGTTCACTCACTCCCCGCACCATCTTGACCTCCTCCCACCATAGCGTGGCTTTGGCCTACAGCTGGAATATAGCCAACCTTGCCTTAAGATGATGATCATATTCATAAACTTGAAAATACTTATTCATACTAAATAGCCATTCCTCTGCAACTTCTTCTGATTCCCCATCGAAATGAGGTGGTTTAATCTTCTGAAACTCCCCTTGTAGTTCCATCCGGGGTCTTTTTGGGGTTTTGTATTCAGAAGCATTGACAGACTTCTCTCCTCGCGTCTCCGCTCTGTGCTCTGCTTCTTCTTGTTTAGTATGATAGCTCTGTTCATCTGTTACCCTTGGCTGTTCGGGTCTCAGATGTGACTGCTGTTGATGTTGCTTATCGGATAAGATTTTTAGAATCCACTCTTGTTCTACATTTAATTTTGCGTTATCCGCACGCAGCTGGGCCATTTCGTCCTTTAGCTCCTGAACTGTCCTCATTAGTGTTGAATCAGTATTGTGGCCTGTTGCTCCCAATTGTACCCAAAGCTCAGGATTTCCCTGAGATTGTCCCATGTTGTCAGGGGGTTCTAGATTTCCATAAGGAGCACTATTTGCTCTCCTCATTCTGCTACTACCTGCTTAACAGTAACTCATTAAAAGATATAATTTATCTTTAGCGTATTTTGAACTTTTATCATGATACTATTCATATTTATGTTACTGTAATTTTGAAATTTTCCCAAAGGTCATAGAGTAGTAAACCTTGGGCTCTAATACCAATTTGTCACACTTCCAACAATTTTTTTTTTTACAGCAATATTAACTCCTTTTACATATGGTTCCTATATTCATAATTGCATACGAATGTTTACCTTAATCATAATCATTGATTTATTAACACAATTCCAATTATGCTACAAACATAAGAAATGTAGTCAATAGATATCAATTGATAGTTCACGGTATATTCATGCGTTGACTGTCTACGTGTACATATAAACACTGTAATGGTGACACATATATTTATAATGTTAACCCGGGAACCCGTTAGTCACAAAATTGGCACTGTCAGTGTTAATGGCATATTTATCAACTCAACTGTAAAACTCCATTTTCCATATCCCGAGATATCGAGGTTGATAGATTGTCTGGCGTTTATATCCTCGATCCAATTGGAGGATTTCCCGTCGTCCATTTGTAGAGATGAAGGGTAGATGGCAAGCTGCCATGTGCGCCCTGAACTCTAAGGTCTATGGTCCTGACTCCTCAGGCTTGCCAATTTCATGCCCGAAGCTCACCAAGGGTCACCAGCAATCAAACGGATACCAATGATTTACTGCAGATCGAGGGTTATGATCCATGCAACGAACCGGTAATACTATGGAGCTATTTATGTGTCTGTTTGTTCTTCCGGGTGACCTTAACTCTTATTTCCTTGATTCTGTATTGCCACAGCACTGTAGTCTTGACTCTATCGACATTTCTTCTGCATTCGACTACAACACCCTTTAGCCTCAGACATGTCGCTCCTGCCATTTGGCTCGGCCTCATCACTCTTTGAAGTTATCGGCATTCAGGTTTACACGACACCAGGTTTGACTTACGGTGAGTATTGATGTTTTTATTTCTCTGCTCCTTGGATTCTTTCATGGGTTTACGCCAAGGTTTTTCCTGTTGCTAACACGGCTAATGTTCTGTACAGGTAGTGCATTGATTCGCCATAAGGAGCAAGGGTTCCTCTATTAGTTGCCACGCCCATTGTTAGGTAAGTATCGAACACTTATCACAGCCATGTATATAGGGTTTTGTTTAGACAATGGCTGAGTTTCTTTCATTCCTTTGGCAGGGATACCGTGCAGTAAATCTCAGGTCTGTCCCCTGCACAAGCTTAGGGTCTTCCCTGAAGGCATTTGGTTTCTAGTTTTTGTTAAAATATAGGGTTTGTATCACGACCGTCTGGTCATTTGCTTTCATTGAATTGTTACAAATTTACTGTTCGGTGTTTTTAATATAAATCTATATCGTTACCAAATTCCTATTGTTTTTACTTCAATTTAGATGGGTAATATGTTTGCCATTCGATTCCGACTTGGATGCCTCCATTAGCTGAGCGCAAGCTCCTGCTAGAATGGTTTACCAAATCGGGGTTTTGCCAGCTAGAACTGGCTGAGGGAGCATGTAACCCTGGTTACCATTGCTCTGCCCTCGACGTCCATTCTTATGGATTATGTTATGAATAGAGAATGTATATTCTTTTTATTCAGCTGTCGCATAACATCTATATGGTAATATAGGACTGTTATGATGGAATCCAGTTTTGTTAACCCTCTTTGAGTTTTCCTTACGGGCTACTGGACCAGGGGTTCTATGTATAACAACACTGTTTTATTTTATGATATATTTCGCATTTTGTCATGAGTTCGGTTAGTTGGATGATCACGCCGGGTTCGTCTTGTGATGTATGTCATAATGTTACATATATACTACAGTCTTTAGCAAAGAACATATAAATAAATTATGTTTCGATTCTTTGTGCACAAAGCTATCTAGGTTCTTTTTCTCGATTCTTGAACATAAATCCAGGGTTTACCACAGTGTTCTTTATTAATGACTTTCTGCTGTCACTGAAATGATTGAGCTATTTATTTCTGCTTATGTTCTTATTTCGAGTATGGAATGCAAGTTCTTTCGTATGGAATTTTCATATTCTCTCCCTGTCGAATGCATGTTATTTCATACTCTGTCTATAATACGGAAGCTAGTTTCTTTCTTGTTTTCTATTAAAAAGGAACAGTTATTTCAATCTCTGTCTAAAACACAGAAACTAGTTTCTTTCTTGTTTTCTGTTGAAAAGAACAATTAGATGTCTTTCATCTATTTCTATTTTTCTCTACACAGAATAATACCAGGAATATTTCAGTAGATGTATGCATTATAAGCCGTACCTGCTTCTCTGCAAACCTACTTGTAATGCTTGCCAATCCACCCATCCGTAGGAAGAGTTCTTCTTTGACATTCCACCCCCAAGCACTTGCAGGTCCTCGCGACTGCAATTACACTGGTCTCGCCAGTAAATGCTATCTGATCCTAACCAGACATAGTGTACACAGGAAAATTCCTTTCCTCTTATGCCATCTGATCCTAACCAGACATAGCATGAACATTTTTCCTTTTTTTTTTTCTCTACCATCTGATCCCAACCAGACTTGGCAAATCCCCCTTTTTCCTCTGGGGTCTCAACTACCTCCTGAAGGTAGTTAGGGTTCCATTGTAACTGATTCCACAGTGACTAACCATGATTAATCATAAGCTCAGTTCAAATAGTACTAACACAATTGTTTTTAATTAACATAAAATTAATAACAGAGTTATATATACTTTTTCAAATAAAGTCTTTGTTCATAATTACTTTTACTATTTACTAACATTTATTTTTCACGAGGGGTGTTACAATAGTCTACTACTTGCACCCATTATTCATCAAAAACTTCTAGAATTATTTCATCCAGTAGAGCTCCAGAGAGGTCCATCTCTACACATATACAGGAAAAGGAGGTATGCTTTCCTTGCATTATGGCCTTTGATATTTTTACAAAATGCCCTAGTTTATTTTCTATTGTCTTTAATGATTCTGGCTGCCAATAATCTAGAGGTAGGGAATAGAGCCTTACCCAAACTAGGACTAAAGTGAACGTTTCACACTCTAGGACAAAATTCATCACCCAAGGCCGCATATAGTGGCCTATCGAAGCATAGAAGTACAAACCTCTTTCAAATGCCCTGTCTTTATCCTCTATGTTTGTAAAAACTACAATAAAGAAACCCTTGGATCCAAGGTGCAGATCTATATCCCCCTTAGGTTTCCAATGAATCTTTATCCAAACATGTAAAGCTTTCTCAGTAGGCCATAATCCCATGAATTTACAGATGACCGCATAAGTCACCATGTTCCCTATGTGCGTGTAGCGCTGGATCACTTAAAACCACTGACGGTGTGATGGTTGCCCTAAGCTTACATGGTCCATTCGGATTTATTGTGTCCGCATCCTATTTTCCTTCTTCTATTTTCTTCTCCCTTCTGACTTCTTCCTGCATATATTCCTTCCCCTTTGAGCTTATGTTTTCCCATTTCCATATTCCTAGAACCCCAGTTTCACTCCCCAATGGTTTCTTGAATCTATTAGAGACTTCCTGACTATATTGAGTGGACCTCCCCCCCTCTTGCCTCTCCATGGTGCACAACACTAAACTTCTATTGTAAACCCTAGGTCTATGATTTTTCTACCAGTGTCGTCCCAGATGTTCTATTGTCTTTATCAAGACTTGGAACGATAATTTTTTACTCTCTTTCAATACATGTCTAAATCTATTTATGAGGGAGTTCCTTGGATTTAGATATTTATATAAGGCCTTATGTTACCTTCCCATTTTCAACTCTTCCACGAGAATCACCTCCTTCCATGTTTTCTTTCGTACAAAGGGAAAAAATTGGCAAACCAAGATTTGAACTTGTTCAACTATAAAATTGGTCATTCCTCATACCTCTTCTTGTCCCCCTCAATAGGACATCTTTCTTTAGATATACTATTAAGGATTTCTCATCATAGATTGTAGGTTGGATGTAATAGGACCTATTACCTTAATTCATGTTAAGAAAGCAAGTGTTGGAAGAAAATTATTGATTTATATTAACTTGATAATTACTTGTGAATGATTTTTGGCTTCTTATTACTAAGATTGTCTTCTTCATCAAGTAATTACACAAAAATTCAAAACATAAAGATCAAAACGAAACAAAGAACACCAAGAATTAGGCTCTGATCCAAGGAAAAACCCCATAAGGGGGAAAACCCAAGAATAATTCTCTTAGAAAATTATATAAAAATGAGATATACAAGACCCAAGACAAAGACCAATATTTCCACAAATATCCAAGTCAACCCTAGTCCAAGTCTCCTCCAACCAAGTCAAAGTCAACAAAATTCAGCATTGATTAAACATTATAAAATAAGGTCAAATAACAGAATTTTTGGACCTGTAGTGAAGGATGAAGTTTAGACCTATAATTTTCATAGAGAAGACACAAAATATTCACATGTGTGTGGAGAAAGAGGCTAGAAAAATCATATTTTATCTATCCTTTAATTCTAGTTGTCTTTTATTCTTGTTTGGCACAAGAAACAATGTTTTATGATGATACGTGATTGGTATTCCAAGTGATTTATTTGACTAATATATATACCTATCCAAGAGGGTTGAATAGATGCCTTTTAGGTAGACTTGTTCAAGTAGGGTCAACTTGATCTTGTGTAGATTATTTGACTAAAACAAAATTACTTTCCTTTTCTTTCAAAATTCTAAATGGAACTTGACTCAAATACATTTCTCTTGACTCAAGGTAATTTATTTTTGACTCTATAAGCATGAAGAACGTGCTTTGACAAAAATGAAATAATAATAATGAGTATAATAATAACTATTAATGATAAAAAATACATTTTATTGCATTATGAAGACCAACACTAATTACATTTTTCAACACTCTCTCTAAACTGGGAAGGTACTCATAATGAGACAAAAAAGTACTCTCAAGTTGAGATATTAATATAAGAAGGGATCTAGATTGATAAGCATCAATGATGATTTACATCATAATAGACAACATTATAAAAATAGCAAGGCCTTGACGAACAAGTTCTATCTTTCCATTAGATCAGAGAAAAATGTTAGGAGGCATAAATTTGGACACCACTGCCTCTCTAGGAACTTACCCCACTAGGATGTTCACCAAGTATATCCTCACATGATCATTTCCTAATCCAATGTCATAATATTTGGCACCAGGAAATGTCGATCCTCATGACTATTACTATCTTGGATTAATGTACTTGACTTATGGTGGTTAGTCCTATTCAAAGTACAAATGATCAAAGAATATTGGTCCCAAATGTTTATATAATCCACCGTTCTCCCTATTGGTGTCTTTAATAGGACTGTTAGTCTTGTCCATAGTACATGACACATGGATAATATTGTGTCCAACCTCACACCCTCTCAACCAAGGAGGAGATATCCACATGCATAAGAATTCATCAAGAATACCCGTCATTTTCATAGAGAATATCCTCATTAATCTGTTTTCATCATATGACACCTTTATGTTTAAGCATCCATAGATTTGTGGCAAAATATTTCCCCTTTTGTCATTGTGATGAAATAATATCAAAATGTGAAAGCTGAAATCATTAAAGATACACTAGAATGATTTATCTAGGTCTAAACTCTAAATTTGAAGTGAAAATTCATGTAAATGTTATATCTATGATTCGTGCCAAACTTATGAAAACCTCAT
>APFE031227165.1:0-104432 GCA_000404065.3 Pinus taeda
GAATATTCTTTTAACCCAAAACATCTGTTCATTCCCTCCAACCACGCTTCAGCGCGTTCACCTGCTCGGCCTCCTGAGAATTCCAGGAGTCTGATTTTTTGAAGCTCCCTAGCGATGTCCTCTGTCGACCTTCTGGGCTCGAAATTCTTCGGTTCCGCTGAACTGGTAGCCAGATGAGGAGATTCCTCCTTGGTCTTAGCCTTAGTGGTTTCTTTTAATGTTGCTAATAAGGCTTCCAAGGAGTTCATTATTACAGTCAACTCTGGTGCTGGGGCGGTTGATGTTGATGAAGGTCTCAGTGGTGATGCAGGGGATGATGATGATGACGGCGGCGGCATTACGGGTGGTGATGCCGCCTGATCACGTCGTCGGTCGCTCATATGTCTTCACCATTTGCAATGGTTCCTGAACACACAATAAAATTTTATCAAAGTTATGAGGTAGTCGACCGAATTTTTAACACGTAACTTTTGTTTGCGATAATACATTTAGAAACGGGTATAGTTTTGCTATTTTTACCCGCTAGGCGGATCTTACTGGTACCGAGGTCAAGGAGGATGGTCTCGCGACCTCCTTGTCCTATGCAAGGTATTCTATCCTAAAATGAATAATGCAGAAGAGTATAGATCCTAAATATCCCTGTTAATATGCAGAGGGGGTTGCAATAATGAGAGGGTTTCACAGTGATGATGATTTTGATGATGATGATGATTGATGACTCATGAGCTACCTACTACCTTGTAGTTGTTTTGTCACAATTGTATTTGTATGCATAATGTTACATTGTACAACTTGGAAATTTTACATTTTACAATGTAGAATCTAGATCTATGTCTGAATTTGTGTTATGAATGAGAATTTGTGTAGAAAATATCTATTTAGTATTAATTTTTGAGGGCAGTGACATACCCCTAATACACCCTTTAAAATTTAGATTTTTACAAAAATAAATCAAGGGCGCGTTGCAACCTTTTATTACAATTTATACCTTCTCACGAGACATGCCTTGTAATATACTATTTCTTAGCAACTCAATAAACATTTTTTCTATATCTTGCAAGAAAATTATTTGGGTCTTGAAGTTTCGTTTACGACTTTTCAGACTTTTACATTATGGATTTCTATTGCTTAATTATATTCAAATAGATATACTTTTACAATATTTATAAATAGCCTTTTATATATATATTAACATTTTATATAAAAATTGAAGGACCGTCCAATGAGTGGGAATAAATAGGATGGCATACGACAAGTTATATGATATGAGAAATGCAAGATAGATCGAATCCACCAAAGGAAATTCTTATTGAAAAAAAAAAAAAAAAATTCAAATCATAAAGAAATTCAATGGCTTATGGAATTATCCTATGCGTGTCATCCGTTCCATCAACGGTCTTCCAGCACATTCCTCCCCCTAGATCCGCAGAGCAAAGGATGGGAAAAACGAACACGACACGGAAAGACCAAATTTTATTTGCTGAAGAAGCCAAATGCCAGTCCGCTCGACAAATTCTCCAAATTGTTGTTTGCACAATAATCATCCAGCAAATTTGAGAATCATGATTAGAAGGATCTTTGGCCAAATTATATCAAATTTCTAATTTTTAGGTGGGGGCCATCAAAATCATTCCCTAGCTGGCACTTTGATTTGAACAAGCCGCAGCATATCAAAGAGGGCCGAATGATAAATTTAAATTTGTACAGGCCGCAACATATCAAAGAGGGGCGGAATGATAAATTTATGAAAAGGGCCGCTTTTTTTTTTTTTTTTTTTAAATGAACAGCATTGTCGGCGAGCGTGTGGCTCATAGGGCAAGAACCCAAATTTGAATTGCAGGGCCGAGTTTTTATAGTAATTTGGGTGTGAAAATATTTTGCCCAAACTTTATTACTGTGGCTTTATAGTCGTGGAAAAATATCGTAAAAAGAGCCAGTTTATTGAAGGCCAAAATTAAAATGTCAAGCAAAATTATTTTCAAGGCCAAAACATTACGAAGCCTGAATTATTAGTTTTGGGTGTGCACAGGACGTGGCAGAGGTCAAGCTTTTACTCATAACACCATAATTCTCTGGTTTCGAGTTTCTCCAAGTCCGAATCATTTTGGAAGGGGGGGGGGTCGAATTTGTGTGAGCTGCCGCAGTATCATTTACCACCACTGAGAAGGTAAGACACCGCCAGCCGAGAACGCATAGCACACATTCAAGTCACGGAGACCAAGATTGCTGGCAGTGGTTCCAAATTATAGTGAGTAAATTGAACTAAGGGCCGAAAAAATTCAAGGAACAGGGGATCATTCTTATGGACAAATCTCGTACTGTTGAGAAGAACGAATTCTGGAAGTCGAATTCTTTTTGCTTGAAGAGGGACGAAGTTGACGGGAGTATAAGACCCAGTTTCCTTTTGCTTTCATCTGACTACGTCTTCCCTTGTTGATCGTGGGACTAATCTTCAGTGCAAATTGCTTTCTAGGAAATAGCATATACACTAGGAGATAAAGAGTCGGCCCCAGTGTTTTTTTTTTACAGGAGTACGGGGTGTTGAAGAAAAAAAAAAAAAAAAGGGGGTTCGAAATTCCTGAAGTGGCTGAATGCAGAGCTGCGTGTTGAGTATTGAAGTGCCACAGTGCTGGAAATTAACAGCACAAACACAACAACTCTGCCCAAATCGAATCACGGTTAAAATTCTCTAATCGATTCAGTTAATCACAGCGTACAGGAGCGTAGGGTTGGGAGGTCCGAAGTTTTGAACAGGGCTCTGATACCATGTGTAGTAACCAAAATTCTTTTTACAGCAACTAGAGATAACCATGAAAATTAAAGACAGTAATGCATAAATTGAAATCTGCACCTACCTGAGCTGCTTGCTGACTTCTGATTCCGCTGCTGAACTGGTACTCCTTTGATTCAATTTCGAGATGGCCAATACCACCCGACCTGACAGAGCAACCTGGTTGCCCGATCCAGAGAAACTCTCCACAGAGGCTCTCTGTCCCTCCGTGCCCAGAACTCAGATCACTCAAGGCTCTTCTGCTGTAAACTCTTCTCCGGGTTTCCTGCTAATGAGTCTTTCCTTTCTTCTCTCTCCCCCTGCTCCCGGGTCAGCCTTCTGCTATATATTCCCCCTTGCCTGGCGGTGGCCGCCCTCCCACTTGCAGCCACCGCCTCTCAGCATTGAAGCCTCTGCGATATTTCTTGTCATTAATTTCCAGTAGGTAGGTAGTCTTTATGAGTTTTAGATATTATATAAGATCGATACCCAGTCTTTATGCTAATTAATATAGTTTATAAATATTTTAAATGATTACTTTATTAAATATATGTTATAATATTTAATGTTATATATTTACTTATAACATTTCAATCATATAGGTTATAAAGTTTTTTAGACGATATATGTTTATAACTTTTCAATTATAAATGTTATAAAATTAGATGATATATATATTTTTATAACATTTCTTTATATAAGATATAAAGTTTAATGATCTGCTTTATAATTTCATATTATAAAGTCTAATTATATGCTTTATAAAATTTAATGTATATATATATTATAAAGTTTTTAAAGTTTAAGATTTGTATTAATGGGCTGTTACACTCTACCCCTATCATTATGGCCATCACCCTAGTTCCTAGGGCCCTTTTTGTGAGCCCCCTGCATCATTAAGGAACCCATGATTTTCCCAACCCCTGGTGGGCGATGAACGACCCAACCTTAAGGGGGTATCCACTACTATATCATTCACATTATTCCCTAGAGCCCCGAGCAGTTAAATGAAAGGGAAGTCAATAAAAGGCAAAAGGCATATGGAGAAGGGTGGAAAAACCAATGTTGGGGTAACTCATGTACCACGATTGCTCCCTCCTACATCTATACACCCAAGTGTGGGCTTCCCTCATTACAACTATCCTTGTACCATGGCATGTGGCTTGGAGCCTTTCCTATTGCCCCACTCCATTCCATCATTATTTCATATGACACCTGCCATCTAACAAATGTACCATGGACCTGTCACTCCCTTAGAGGTTGAAACAACCTAATAGGGTCCTTGATTAACCTCCCTCTTGAACCTGGAAACAACTGTACATTTTGAAGGCCATTATGGAAGGGTATGCCACTACGAAGTGCCCACTTGGTTCCATGATTTGTAAGCTCATTTGCTCAAGTGCACTGATGAATAGTTGTACTAGAAGGTGAGGAGACGCATTGGATCTTATATAGGATTGCAAGTGGGTCTTCATCTTGGGGTTTGAACTTCCTATACGGGATCCAAGCCCTCCAGAGGATACTAATGACATTTGTAGGGTGAGCATTGAGAGTCATGTGCCTCCACTATAGCAAGGAGCAGATAGCCTTGCCCTGGGATTCTCAACACCACTTATTGCTTTCTCATGTCCCACTTGTTCGATGATGATGATGCACCTAGACCACCTTGCCCAGCCAACTACAAACTTGCACCACACACTTGGCAGTTGGTCTAGGGCCCAAATGGGGTTTTGTCTCACCTAGGGAGATAGGGGAGGGTCTTCATCATTGTTCCAACCCTTACAGATGGAGCAAAAGCTTTTTTGATTCAGTTGGAGACCCATGAGCATATTCTTTGTGCCCCCACAACCACTTGGGAGCACCACAGGTCATTTGCTTGGAGATCAAGGGGCCACCCCCTTCATAACTGTTATTGGAGCCCTTCTATTTATTATGGCACACGAGGGACTTCATTTTTCCTTCTAACGACCCTTTTGGCTACTTTTTTATCATTAGAGCCCTTTTGAGAGGCTAATTATTCATGTTATGGAGCTATTTGGTGGGCTTGTCACCAAAACAGGTTTATTTTGCACATTATTTTATTATAGGGGCATCATTAGGCTAAAATTAGGTCAGTCGAACCAATGCTGCATTAATCGTTATCGGGATAAAATCGGCGTGAGGAAAAAATCGGAATTATTGGAAATAATCGTTTGGTACAAAAATATTCATTTTTTTTCATTTTTTTTTTCAATTTTTTTAATATCTAAACCATCTACAACATAAAATAAATACATTGACACATAAATATGATAGAAAACTTATATATAAGATTAGATCTGGTTTGAATCATGTCTTTTGGACCACTCTAACACAGATTCATATTAATACACATTAATATTTTATTTTCCCTAAGTTTAGACTTAGGGACTCCATTAAAAATATTAATTATTTTTATATCTCCTGATTTGTTTAGAATTTGCCCAAACCCTTTCTGGGTATTGGAGATTTCATGTGCCCCAAACTCTCCACCAAATTTCGTGGCTAGAGCACATCCGATGCTACCCCAGATCAACAGTTCTCAACAATTTTGGCTGTTCTCGGCAGTTCCGGCTTTCGCCCTCTGCGTCAGCTTTCTCGAGTGTTCCAACAGTTCCCGGCAATTCCCGCTGTTCTTGACAATTCTAGCTTCTGCCCTCTGCGTCCACTTTCCCGGTTGTTTCGACAGTTCCCAACAGTTTCGACTTTCCTGGTAGTTCCAACTATTCCTGACCGTTTCGACTTCTATGTGACATGCAACTTTTCTGCTCTACTGGCTTTCTCCGCCTACTAAATGTCCTTCTCCCTAATTCTCACTGCCCTTCTGCTGCAGAATGATCACTATTCGAAATCCTTAGCAAACCTTGCCTTAGGAATCGAATTCTTGATCAATTCGTTCTCTCCGTGTGTGTTTCCAAATCAACCCCAAGCCTCCATTTTATACTTTTCTTGTTGAGCCTTCAACGACCGAGATTAAGTCTCTAATCAACAGCTAAGATTAAAACATGACTTAATCCGCCTTCTAGATCATTCTCACCCATATTTTGATTAATACCCATTAATATTTTAATTTTCTTGACTTTAGACTTAGGAACTCCATTAAAAATATTAACTATTTTAATAAAATACAATCTGGGTGGAATTTCACCAAATAGTTTTTCGGTTTAGAGCTCATGTGCCTTAGTCTCTCCACCAATTTTCAAGGCTAGAGCACTTCCGATGCTACCAAAAACTAAAATGAATCGTGGCCATACAAAACAAGTCTTGACCAAAAAGAAACCTCCAAACAGAAACAAAGGACCCTCATAACATGCAGCTAATCCAACTGGGAAGAAAGGTAAACTCTGGAAAATGACTGTCATCAAAAGTAGTTGAACTGTAGGGTACCTCAGCACGATGAACCTGTTGAAATTTCTAAGTATTACCCGTTAGAAATTTTATCTATATTCTCTAGTTTATTTTGGCTACTTGTTTAATTACTAACAAGTTATTTAATCATATAAACACTGAAATAAACACAATACAGTCTCAAACATACAGATCAACCACTGAAATAAATATACAAACACACAAGGGACATCGTTATTTTTGGACAATCGTCCTCCGAAAAACCCAACTTGGGAAAAGTAGTGCAACACTTTTGAGGGTTTTATTATTAAGCAACTTTTCTTGAGTACACTAGGTGCCAAACTGGCTCACCTGACAGAGATAAATACTCTGGCAGTAATACCTCCCTTCAGAAGTAGATATTCTGATAGTCTGCCCCACGAAACCCTCTCCGGCACAATCTGATGCACTGTGTTAGCCCTCCTTGCCTCTGCCTCAGCCTGAAACCCTTTGTGTCAGCCCTTTGAGGCATTACTCAACCTCTCTGGCCCTCTGTGTCACTTCTGTAGCCTCTGTGCGGGTGACGCAGACCCTTCTCACCTCTGCGCAATCACTGCTGGCCTCTGTATGGCTCCCTCTAGCTCTGCGTCTGCCTCTCTGCCTCTGCGCTGGTCTTTCGACATTATCTTTGCCTCTCTGCCTCATACTCATTGTGCCCCTCACTGCAACTCTGATGAATGGTTCGATTTCTCTTAGCAAACCCCTCTCTAAAAAATCGAACTAACTGATCACTCTTGTGTATCTCTAACTGACCCTCAAGCCTCCTCTTGTACTTTTTCTGTTGAGTCTTCAATGACCAAGATTACATCTCTAATCAACGGTTAAGATTAGATTTGGCTTGATCCATGTCATTTAGAACCTTCTAACCCAGTTTTATATTAAAACCCATTAATATTTTCATTTTCCTAAGTTTAGACTTAGGAACTCATTAAAAATATTAATTATTTTAATATCTCCTCACCGGGTAGAATTTCCCCAAACCATTTCCGGGCCTTGGAGATCTCTTGTGCTTTAGCCTCTCCACCAATTTTCATGGCTAGAGCACATCTACTGCTACCCAAAATCAACACTCCCTCTTAGCGAGGAATGTGCTCTAGTAATACTTCACCACTGAGGATCACCCTGATTATACGGCACCGGTACCTGTGTTGATACTAGGCCTTCTTGCCCAACATCCTCTGCATTGCTGCATCCTATACTGTTGCCCATGGCCGTACCACTTCCAATGTTACATCCGTACGACAACTCACTCTTCGTCCGTGCTACTACTGTTCCTTCTGCCCAACACTGCATTTGCAATTTTGCACTGTAGTTCTCTCTCATCATGCTGCCCATAGCACTACCACCGTGTTAAATTGGCAACTAGGGCCAAACTCCATGTGGGTCAGCTTATTTATGGCAGCTGATATTTTTATTGGATCCCTCTCGTCGAGAGGTGTAGGATTGATCCAAAGATCATCCGATTCTGATAAGTATTTATGGAGATATGAATTTATTTTGATTATGGATTTATTATCTAGCCGACCAACAACTTATGTAGGCTCAAGAAGCCCAAACATCATGTCTATTCAACCTATACATTTTGGTATAAATAGAAGAGGATTTGATGTCATTTGCAACACACCTCTTCATGTGTAGTCTCCTCCTCTCCACGTCTGGGTTTTTGGTGAAGGAGAGAGACACCATGTGTGATACGTTGGTCTTCAAGTAATGCCCTAGCTGCTGTACGTTGCCCTAGCCACAGAGATCTGGCCGTAGTAAACCCTAGCCACAGAGATCTGGCCGCAGTAAACCCTAGCCATAGAAATCTGGCCGCTGTAAAAGAGGTCTCATATGTAGCCAAAGGAAAACGTTCTATCTGCATTGTCGTTGTGGAAGAGCCGCAGTCATAATGCTGTTCATGAGGAGACCATTATACACTATGCATAAGGATATATATACGCAGGGCAGACAATACAACACAGCCAGATCTGTATATGCAATGATACAATAATTGCATATGTATATATATATGTATTCAATATAGATATCAACGCACAACTTTCACACTCAGGAAATGCAATATATATATCCGTAGACAATACGCAGATTAGGGAAGCAAAACGCAGCCAAAAAGGAGAACTATTCATGCAGGTTTCCATACGATGTAATACGCACAACATGGACACCTTATCCAACGCAGTCATAAAAGAGACATACGCAGATCAGGGAAGACATGTAAACGCAGCCAAAAGGAGAATCGTTCAGGCAGTAAAAGAAGACATGTTCACGCAGTTAAGAAAAGAATTTCGCATACTTCCTCTCAGAAATTTCAGGTGTGGTAGCCGCAGTCAAAAGATAAGGTATTCGTATATGCAGTGATCTAAACTGAGGTACAACAGACCTGCATTCAAGGGTGATAGATCACATTATAGACTACAACTCAGATTATTATAATCCGCAGATTACAGATTGATGGAACAGGTAGAAGGTTGGACCTAGCCACTGCCAAGCAGTTATAGCGTGAAGGATCCATGTTAATGGCACGTAGCTGTAGGTGACAGCGTGGCAAATCCAAGGCCGTCTATAGCAGTCTTGACACCTGATCTCAATGTTTCTTCTGTAGCAGTTTAAGCATGTTGGACAACATAATATAACAGTGATTAGAAGATGAAAATCTCGGACGAAGGGACTGTTATATACAGCAGTCCTGAGATATCTCGATAAGATCTCAGTGGCAGTACAAACATCTTGTACAACAGTGACATGGAACTATAGCCTAGCTGCTTTGCTAGGCTGTAAGCCATAGCAAGCAGCTAAGGCTGATATGTATATGAACTAAAGAATTATGCACATTAATAAAGGGCAGCATGTTAAAGGGCAGCATGATAATGGGCAGTATGATGAACATGGACAGCATCATGAGGTATATGGGTAGCGTGATGAATATATATATATGGGCAGTATGATGTAGATCATGGACAACATGATGTATGGGCAGCGCATGAGATCATGAGCAGCTTGATGATGCATGATGCTGCATGATGGTGCTACATGGTAAGTTGCAGCAAATGGACGAGATGCAGAACGATGATAGGTGAAGGAGTCACCTTGGAGATTCAGTTGAAACAGAATGTCTTCCACCGATCTCATCGTTATACAAAATGATCTATGCTAGATCTAGATAAGTCAAAGTGTTGATTTCTGTTGTAAATGTACTATCTCCCTCTCTTTCTCTTTCTCTGTTGAACTTTGAAGAACATAAAAGAAGAATTGATCAAAGGTTTCCCCACACATTGTGGGGTTTGTCCCTGGTTTGCGCCACATCTTATGTCCTCTTGTCTTGGCTTGTCTTCTGCGATTTATATTTATGTTCTATCTGCAGTTTACTTTATGCTGATGTGATTGCTAATATGGAAAAGAAATTAAATAAATTGCTCTAGCATAGAACATACCTAAAATTAACATGGTATCAGAGCTGAAGTGAAGACAATGCCCAAGCAAGAGTGAAACCACAATCACCAAAGACAGTTGGGACAAAACAAAAAGATCAATGGGTTCTTCACAATTCACTTAGGGTGAAGTCGAAGCAGAGCATATTATTAGAATGACGTAGCAGAACTTCTGATGGCATACCTTAAGATCACTTCATTGGGAAGTTCGGATCTAAGGGTGGTAGGAAAGGTAGATGTCTTGGTTATGAGTTTTGCCTTTATGCGAAGGAGTGTCCGAATGACAAAGATGCAGGTCATCAAAGACACGGCCGACTCGTCAAGGAAGCAAAGAACCCAGTGCTTCAAGGCACTTCCTCGGATAGAAGGGTGCACTCTCTAATTTGATAGAGATGGAAACAATTGTGGGATTACACTTGAAGCCAATGCCACCTATCCTGAAAAAGGAATGGAAGTCAAAGGTTTTACGGTGGCATTTGTCAATGGAAAGGTACGTGTTTGAAAATAAATTTTGAAAGATGTTTTTGAGTTCAGGGTTGTATCAAGTCAGGAAGTCCACCAGGGACCATGTCCATTGACACAACACCAGAGGTCTGTGAGTCAGATGGTGACAGAGATGCCTAAATTCAAAAAGAGCATGAAGGTACAAGTTTGAGATGTATCGAAGGAAAATCTTACAAGGGGACCATTCCCCCTCTTGTAGCAAGTCCACAGGTTTGGAACAACCTGTGGAGTTTGAGATTCATGAACATGAATCTCATGTATACAGGTGGAAGAAAGCCCTCTATGGCTTGAAGCAAGACACCCCGAGCATAGTATGAAAGGATCAACAGTTGTCTGATGAAGCTGAGATTCACCAGGAGTGAAATATATCCAAACCATCGGAAGGTTGTGGATGACATACCTCTCATACTGACACCAATGTCTGATAGGTGCAGACCCTCTCATTTGTAGAAGATAGAGGGAGTTGGATTCTGAATGTGGAAAGATAAACTGCTAGCCTGTGACTACCTCGAAGATCTTAACTTTCAGAGGTTATATGACGGACTTGATTTGGGAATGCCTTTGAGTTTCATAAACTCATTCGCATTGATGTTCTTAGTGAACCTCCGTCCGGACATATGTTTTGCAGTTAGCATGGTGAGCTCATATTTGGTTGAGCCTCACTGGAGTGGTGCCAAGAATCTTCTGAGATATCTTCAGGGCACAATCTCTCATGGATTGAGATACACTGCCGGAAAGATGAAATTGCATTATTATTCGAATGTTAAATGGGTAGGCAGTGTGGAGGATCAGTAGAGCACTTTTCAGTGCTAGTTCTCTTTGGATTCTGCTTTGATGCAGGAAGCAGAAGTCGGTTGCTATAAGCACCACCAAGACCAAATACATGGATGATCTCGTATGAAGCTGCATGGTTGCGGAAGCTCTCAAGTGAGTTGTTTTTCTCTGTGACAACCAGAGGTGGGATTTGATTATTGAGGAATCCCGTATTCGACAATTGCTCCAAGAGACAAACATCAGATACTGCCTTATCTGGGATATGGAAAGTCGATGAGCAAGGAGGCTCCATCACACTGAGATGATGTACAGGTTGCTAAAGCCCCGGGGGAAAGATCAAATTTGTGATTTTCCTGAACGACTTGGAGTCGTTGAGAGACCTTTGTAAAAGGGTCTTGCATGTTGCATACATTGAGCTCTGGGAGCTCTGGGGGGCTTGTGGTTCTTCCTGGAGCAACATACGACCACAGGGTGACTCACCCTCTCCTCGTGGTGCGCACTGGAACAAGATGATTTGCTCCCTTGTGGGACAAGATGATTCGCTCTCTTGTGGAACAAGATGATTCTCTCTCCTGTGTAGGAGGATGATTAGTTCTCTTGTGAGGCCTGGATTGATGTGTTCTCCATGGTGATTGTAGCAGGATTGGTGTGTTCTCCTGTGAGGCCTGGATTTATGTGTTCTCCATGGCGATTGTGGTAGGATTGATGTGTTCTCTTGTGAGGCCTCGATTGATGTGTTCTCCATGGCAGCCTAGATTGATGTGTTCTCCATGGCGATTGTAGCAGGATTGATGTGTTCTTCTGTGAGGACAGGATTGATTAGTTCTCCTGTCGAGGCATCCTACCCATGCAGTCTGGGACTCATGGGAAGTACCTCTCATCTGATCAATGAGCAGGGAAATTAAGTTAGGGACCATAGTAGTACCGATGGACGCATCGTTGTATCTACCGTACTCCCTATGCTAGGATGACCTCCATTGATCTGGGATCAATGATACTGGTCTGGGACCAATGGTAGGAGTTGTACATACTATGACGCTGACTTCGGGTCGGCTAAGACTGGTTTGGGACCAGTGGTACATACTCCGAGACTGACTTCGTGTCAGTGCAGGACTGGTCTAGGACCAGTGAGAGTGGTACATACTATGATGCTGACTTCGGGTCGGTTGAGACTGGTCTGGGACTAGTAGTACACTCTCTGAGCCTGCGGTACTGGTCTGGGACCAGTGAGAGTCGTACATACTATGACGCTGACTTCGGGTTGGTTGAGACTAGTCTGGGACTTAGTGGTACGCACTCTGAGACTGACTTTGGGTCAGTGGAGAATGGTATGAGACGTTCTCGATCAATTCTTCTTCTTCATAGTTCAGCAGAGCTGAGTTGAGCAGAGCAGAGCTAGCAGAGCCAGCAGAGTTGAGCAGAGCAGAGTTAGTAGAGCCAACAGAGCTGAGCAGAGCAGAGCTAGTGGAGCCAGCAGAGCTGAGCTGAGTAGAGCAGAGCCAGCAGAGTTGGGCAGAGCAGTGCAGGGCACTGATGGCCGAGATAGTACAGTCGGACATATGGATCAGCAGATGGAGTTTTCCCTAGTTGAGAGGGAGTGTTAAAATTGGCAACTAGGGCCAAGCTCCATGTGGGTCAGCTTATTTATGGCAGCTGATATTTTTATTGGATCCCCCTCATTGAGAGGTGTAGGATTGATCTAAAGATCATCCGATTCCGATAAGTATTTATGGAGATATGAATTAATTTTGATTATGGAATTATTATCGAGCCGACCAGCAACTTGAGTAGGCTCAGAAGCCCAATAGTCGTGTCTATTCATCATCTACGTTTTAGTATAAATATATAGGACTTGAAATCATTTGTAACACATCCTCTTCATGTGTTCTCCTCCTCTCCACGTCTTGGGTTTTTGGAGAAGGAGAGACACTTAAGAATACGTTGGCTTAGTATGATGCCCTAGCTACAGATGATGCCCTAGCTGATCCAACGCAGTTATGAAGACTCATATACATAGTCAATGGGACAGCCCTAAACGCAGTCAAGGGAGGCACTTATACGCTGTCCAAGAAGCCCTAATACACAGTCAACGGAACAGCCATAAACGCAGTCAAGGGAGGCACTCATACGCTGTTCAAACAGCCCTAAACACAGTCTATAGAAGAGCCCTAAAGGCACAGCTAAGGAAACAGCAAAAGAAGACCTAACCGCAGATCTAAGAGGCTCTCATCCATACCCAAAGGGAGGCCCTAATTCTGCAACAAATAGACTCTAATATGCACAGCAAACAAAGGATAGGACAGCGAGGAATGGAATGTTGTTTCAGGCAGGCCGAGGTGTTGCCTTGCGAATTGCAGTCTTGATCTTGAAGGCCGAGAATGAAAGGACTGTCTCAGAGCATTGGTGAAGGGT
Organism: Pinus taeda; assembly: GCA_000404065.3. Lineage (NCBI taxonomy): Eukaryota > Viridiplantae > Streptophyta > Pinopsida > Pinales > Pinaceae > Pinus > Pinus taeda. The sequence continues at coordinate 13,297 of APFE031227165.1, forward strand.
AACCCGTTCTGTTAAGAGAATGCCGCAGTCAGTTTTGGGGTGAAAGGTTTATGTGTTGGGCTTGAAACTGCCCTTAAAGAGTAGCGTGGAGGGCAGCACCCTATTGGAGGACAGCCACAGTAAGAAGAAGCAATTCTGGGTTAGTTTAAGGGTTGTTAGGGACTATGGTTGGGTGCCCTAACCAGTCCAGAATTGCTGCATCCAAATTACCCTCCAACAGTGAGCTAATGCATACATTCTGAAGTGTATCTTGTATGTGTTGGGACAGCTAGTTTGCTGTGATAGAAGAAGGTATTTTTCATATGCCTTAAGGACTGTTTGATAAGCCACAGCTATATAATGAAAGGCAGCATGATGATAAATGAGATCATGGGCATGTTAGTAAAGGGCAGCATGATGATGAATGAGACCATGAAAGATGCAGCATGATGGGCATGTCAGTAAGGGGCAGCATGATGATAGGAGCAGATGGGTGCAACTAGAGGACTAGATGCAGCACGATGACAGGTATCAGTTGAAGCAGAATGTCTTCAACTGATCTCATCATGATACGAAATGATCTATGTTAGATTTAGATAAGTCAAAGTATTGACTTCTGATGTAAATGTACTCTCTCTCTCTTTCTCTGCTGAACTTTGAAGATAAAAGAAGATTTGATCAAAGGGTTTCCCCACACATTGTGGGGTTTGTCCCTGGCTCGCGCCATATCTTGTGTCCTCTTGTCTTGGCTTGTCTTCTGCATTTTATATTTATGTTCTATCTGCAGTTTATCGTAATGCTGATGTGATTGCTAACTGTGAAAATTTAAATAAATTGCTTTAGCATAGAACATACCTAAAATTAACAGTTCCTTTATTTCAGATTGAAGCATTGAATGCTTGAGAATCCGGGTGATAGCTAATGAGTGGGGTAGAGCTCATTCTAGAGTTTTGCGCACACACTAAATATGTCCCAGGCATGTTTTGCATCTTACATTTTGTATAATTCTTTCAATTGCATCAACCTCCGGGTCAAGTTTTTGAGCCCTGACTCAAGGATGAGGGTATAGGGTGCCAATCTGAATGACCAATGACAACCAACCCGAAGAATGGAGATGAATAATAGGGAGAGATGGAAAGTGGTAATTATTGATTACCTTGGACATGCTAGTGCAATTAGAGCATGTTTGAGAAGATAGATTCTGAGAGGCACAACATATTAACACAAAAGCATTTAAACGACCTTGTTTTCATGCATTACAATCTTCAGCTCCACAGCAAGGAATTACTTGGTGAGAGACTAGGAAACACAAGACGTAGCTCAATATATGATTTATCTAAGGCTTATTCATTTGAATTTGAGGTACTTATTTAAGGTGTAAACTTTAAAGTTCAATTCAAATTTCAATGTATCATGATGATGACAGGCTTGAATCATTCAGCTATTGACCTGAACTTGGAAGAGGTAAAGATAGATCCTACATTGAGTGGCTTCAATCAGAGAAGGATCCTCTTTTTCGTCTTGAGAACCTGCAGAACATAGAGGCTCAAGTAGTTGAGCACATGGGAGAATCTACTTCTTAATTTCTTCTACTATTTTGCATCAGAACTCAATGTTTACAATTTTGTTAACATTTATAAGCAGATGCTTCCAACTCTTAGCTTGGAGTCTGGACTAATATGAGATCCATATTTATCCATGAAATTTTGGACATCTATAGATATTTTGCATTGTACCAACATGGATTTATTGAACATCAAAGAATATTTTTTTAATGTATATATCATTTTTTTTTGTATTTTCCTATTTTTTTCCAATCTAGTTTAAACTCTTGTTCTTTTGTCTCACCAATTTTTTGCCCATTTTAAGTCTTGTAACATTGGCTTTGTTGATTTGGGGTAGCATTAGATGTGCTCTAGCCATGAAAATTGGTGGAGGCTAAAGCACATGGGATCTCCAAGACCCAGAAATGGTTTGGGTAGATTCTAACCAGTTTGGGAGATATTAAAATAATTAATATTTTTAATGGAGTTCCTAAATCTAAACTTAGGAAAAATAAAATATTAATGGGTATTAATATAAAACTGGGTTAGAATGCTCCAAAAATCATGGATCAAGCCAAATCTAATCTTAGTCGTTGATTAGAGATTTAATCTCGGTCGTTGATAGACCAACCAGAAAAATATAAGAGGAGGCTTGAGGGTTAGTTGAAGAATATATGAGAGTGATCAATCATTCATTTTGCTAGAGCGAGGTTGCTAAGCAAAAGTGAATCAATGATCAGCGGCGAGGGGCAGTGAAAACATTGCAGAGAGGCAGAGTTAGTACCAGAGAGGCAGTGCAGAGCCTGGAGAGGTTGACACAGAGGCAGCTGGGTGCTACGCAGAGCAACTGGGAGTTGCATGAGCCAGAAAAGGCCAGCGTGGGTGACGCAGAGGGTCTAAGGGCTGACGCAGAGGCTTCAGTAGTTGCACAGAGGCTAGCAGAGCTGACGCAGGGCCAAGAAGCAATGCTGGGAAGATTTTCGTCGGGTAGACTAGGTGCTAGTGAGCCAAGAAGGGTGACACAGTCCCTATCAGAGTAATGCAGAGAAGTGGAAGTTGGTATTGTTGCTATGAGATCGTTCATTCGATGATTAATCAACCGGAATATCTGTCTCCAAGGAGAGGTACTACTACCAAGGGCATTCTTTGTTGGGTGAGCCATTTCTGGCACCCTGGTTATATTCTGAAAACTGCGTAATAATAAAACCCTCTGAATAGCTGCACCAGTTTTCATGCAATGGGTTTTTCTAAAATCAAATTCAAACGACAGTCTAAAAAATAAAAAGAAACTTTTTAACCCTTTTTTTTTAATTTGATTTTTTTTTTTTTTCAATTTTTAATCTATTCTAAAATAAAACTAAAATAAATAAATAAATAAATATCTTAATGTCAAAACTAAAGCTTGAATAAATAAAATTTAAATCCAAATTAAATATAACTAAACCCAAAGCTAACACCTAAAAATAAAACTAGAACTTAAACCAAATAAAATCAAAAGTTAAAACTAAAATTTAAAGTCTAATTCTAAAATCTAGAAATACTAACCCTAAGCTAAGTCATGAAACGTAACACAAAATAAATAAATAAAATCGAAACATTATTGTGCAGCAGGTGAAAAGAAGTTCCACGGTAGAAATAAGAGTGAGAGGCCACGGATCAGTGGAATGAAGGCAAGGACGATAGCTCAATGGAGGTGATGAAAGGCTAGCATCGAGAGCTTGATGAGGATGGGTGCATGAATCCGCAAGTTGATGGCTAAAGGATATGCGAGTGTTTAATTTGCAGGCAGGGATGGCAGCGAGGAAGACGCGAATCTCAGGGCTTTGTATTGAGTTTGTTGTGCGTTTGCAAGTCCAGCAGAGAGGAGAAAAGCCGCGGAAGAGAGGGTGAGGTATGCTGTGGGAAGGAGAGCGAGGGTATGGAGGCAACTCGGGCCAAAACTGTGCGTGCCTCTTTTCTTTTTGTTTTCTTGCAGGTTGCGGGCGTTGCATGAAGGGAATGGAACTTGTGTGAAGGAGAAAAATCGAGTGTTGCAGTGGATGTAGGTTTTAACGTGGAAGCAATGAAACGTGGGTAGCAGCAAGTGAATGGCAGTGTTGAGGATGCGCAGAAGGTTGCAAGTTGAGCAACATCGATGAAATGAATGCAGGAATGCTAGTTAACTCACTGCGTGGAGGTGGATGGAGCTAGGGCCGCACTGGAATGAAGCCGCAACAGCGAAAAAAAAAATGAATTTTGTTGCAGGTTGGTGAATGCCGTGAATGATTTTGGCAGTGGGGAGAAAGGCAGAGAAAGCGTAACAGCATAAGGAGCTTGGGTGACAATACGTGGGCAAGGAATTATGGCGTGGACTGTAGCAGCGGTTGAAGGGAAATGATTGGGGGCTAAGGATGCCAGAGAGAACCGTAGGATGAGGTTGCTGGAATATTTCCGCAGAGAGTTAAGTATTGATTGCGTGAAGAGATTTGGATGGTTCTGACAGCACGCTGGAGCAGAGGACGCACTGCAACCTCCTAAAAAATTTCGAAATTTCTCTGCAAATAAAAATAAACCTCGAGCAGCAAAACAATTTTGATAAACCATCAAATTCCCTCAGAAAATTAGAAAATCCGTTGAAGATTATCCCTACTAGAAACCCTAAAAAACTCTTAAAATCTATACCTTTAACCTGCAATGGCAAAAACAGAAAACCTAGAAGTAAAATGTGCCAAAAACAAAACTGAAAACCCTAAAACCAGCTAAAAATTTACAATATTTACAGATTTTTGACTCTCAAGCAGCCAGATTTATCAATAATCCACAAGTAATATTTTCAGAATTTAAATTTAATGTGAGATACTTCAGAAAACCCTACATGCATTCATAAAAGATTTCAGATGATAAGCCCGGGATTAAGAACTGGCTGGGCTCTTTCAGAAAACACAATTCGGGAGTTGCCTGGTTCAGCTGAGAACTTCCCCTAATGCCCGGTAAACTCAAAACTAAGATTTCCTGCACAACTTAAAATCAACCATTAACATAGAGGGAGTAAACAATAGTGAAATCCAAATCAAATGGAGATACCTGCCATTATATTTCAGAATCTACACTATCATTCAAACCCCAAAGAACAGAGAAGATACTTGTGCCTAAATCAATCTTCATCAAGCTATTATCAATGGCTGAAAATAAAATTATGCAGAAAAATAAATCATCTTACAGCACTTCCAGAAGAGTAACAACAGCAAGATTTCAACCCCAAAGTCTTTCTTTATTGCACAAAAAGAAAAAAAAATGACTAAAAGAGAGCTTTCTTTAGCACCAAAGTCTCAGATTCAATCTGATCTCAAATGACCCCTAGCACCCTATTTAAAGGAAAAATTCCCAACTGCTAGTTCGAGTGATCCATGTCAAACTAATCTCGACCGTCGATGAGGATCAAGATTTCTTTTAATCTCATCCTTCGAATTTTTAAATGCATTTTAATATATTAAACAATTAAAATTCTGCATTTATTTATTCAAAATTGACTTCTTATTATTTTATTATTTTACTTTATTTTTCAAATTTTTATTTATTTTTTTTAATTTATTAATTAAATTTATTTTATTTTTTTTAATTTTTTTTTTTATTATTTATATCTTTTATTTTTTATTTTTTGGATCCTCGAACTTAGCCTTTGGAAAAATCACCTAGGACCTAGGACTTAGGACTTATGAGGGGATTAAAACATTTTCTAACCCTCAAGACACTTTACATCATGACTTACAATTTTACATCTCAAGGGGGAAAACCCATTTGACATAGACCCTCATAGACTACCTAGTCTTGCGACACATATAATCTAGCAGATCAACGCACTAAGATTCTCCTAAGATTCTAATGACAAAATTCATTCTAGCTTTGGGGTTAGGCTGAAGGAAAACTCTGCCAATCATGGATCGGTGAGACAAAAAACCTTCCGGAACATAGATTATCACTAGAAAATTAGGTCCACCTAAGCAATTTACATACATGACTCAGATCTACTAAGATTATTTACAATTTACACATGGAGACTGGGTTTACAACATAACATGATCAGGGCGAGAATGACTGTCAAATGGCACGAACACGTCGATCAAGCGCTATCCCTTTTGCGAAGAAAAGGGGGTGTACTGCTATGGGTAGTTGACACGTAGTGGTCAATAGAGTGCTCATGTACCTCTAGAGAAGAGGTGGGGAGACATCGAGCTGTAGTCAGGAGGACTACAGGCGATAAGGGGCAGGATCCTTGAGGTACCAACCTCTTGGATTAAGCCTTGCTACGGGAGCCCCGAAGAGTAGCAGGACAGGTTGATGTCGGTAGAGACGGATGTGGATGGAGCAGTAGAGAGTGCTACAGTGCAAGAGTCCCGGGGCAACGCGAGGCTAGCAGGCTGCAACAGTGCGAGAGGCATGGGAGTGTTGCACCAGTGCAGGATGGCATAGAAAGGTGTGCAATGGTGCAAGATGCAGGGAGTTGTTGCAGCATCGCAGAGGTCAGTAGAAGGAGCACTTGTTAGCGACAGAGGGAGCTTCAGCATCGAGAGTGTTTCTAGCCTAATAGGGATGTCAGAAGTTGGGAGGATCAGTTACTTCTCAGTAACTAAGTTGCAGTGCAGTAGTTGTATGCAGTAGCACAATGCAACATGATGAGAGAGGATGAGTGCAGTTGCAGTGCTGGGAGAATGGACCAACAGCAGCATGGATGTAGAGGGAGTTGTCATACGGATGCAGTAGTGGCAGTGGCAAGGCCATGGGCAGCAGTACAAGATGCAGTAGTGCAGAGGATGTTGGGCGGGAAGGCCTACCATCAGCAGAGAGACCGATGCTGGATAATCAGGGTGATGCTCAATGTGGAGTATTACTAGAGCGTAGTGCTCGATAAGAGGGAGTGTTGATTTGGGGTAAAATCAGATGTGCTCTAGCCATGAAAATTGGTGGAGAGGCTAAAGCACATGACCTCTACAAGACCCAAAAATGGTTTGGGCAGATTCTAACTGGTTTGGGAGATATTAAAATAATTAATATTTTTAATGGAGTTCCAAAGTCTAAACTTAGGAAAACTAAAATATTAATGGGTATTAACATAAAATTGGGTTAGAATGTTCCGAAAATCATGGATCAAGCCAAATCTAATCTTAGCCGTTGATTAGAGATTTGATCTCAGTCGTTGATGGACCAACGAGAAAAGTATAAGAGGAAGCTTAAGGGTCAGAGAATACAACAGAGTGATCAGTCATTCATTTTGCTAGAGCAGGGTTGCTAAGCAAAAGTGAATCAGTGATCAGCAGCGAGGGGCAATGAATACATTGCAGAGAGGCAAAGTTAGTACCAGATAAAGAGAGAACAAAGAGCCTAGAAAGGTTGACGCAGAGGCAGCTGGGTGCTATGCAGAGGTAGCTGGGAGTTGCGCAGAGCCAGCAAAAGGCCAGTGTGGGTGAGGCAGAGGATCTAAGGGCTGACGCAAAGGCTTAAGTAGCTGCACAGAGGCTAACAGAGCTGACACAAGGCCAAGAGGCAGTGCTGGGAAGATTTTTGTGGGGCAGACTGGGTGTTGGTGAGTCGGGAAGGGTGACGTAGTCCCTATCAAAGTGACACAGAGCAGTGGAAGTTGCAATTGTTGTTGTGAGATCGTTCATCCGGTGATTGATCAGCCGGAATATCTGTCTCTGAGGAGTGGTACTACTACCAAGGGCATTCTCTGTTGGGTGATCCGTTTCTAGCACCCTGGTTGTATTCTGAAAACTACATAATAATAAAACCCTCTGAATAGCTGCACCGGTTTTCTTGCATTGGGTTTTTCTGGGGACATTGGTCCAAAAATAACAGTGTCACTTGTGTGCTTGTTTTCTTTCAGTTGATGATTTGTAGATGTTAATACTGTACTTGTGTTTATTTTTAGTATTTCCATGGTAAATAATTTGTTAAGTAATTAAACAAGTAGGAAGAAATAAATCAGATAGTACAAAAAGAATTTCTAACGGGTTAGAATTAGAAATTCCAACAAGCTTCACCCAAATAGCTCCACGAGATCAAAGATGAACTGGATTATATCACTAGACATAACTCCATCCCTTGTTATGATCAATATTTAATGCCTGCTCCATTGCTGACAAAGGTATTTAACACATCAAGTAATAAGCTCATCCCTGTTATGATGCCCATACCATCATTGACAAAGATATTTAACACATCAATTCCACTAGATAGACATACTAAAATTTAGAGCATAATTTTATAACAATTAGAAAAACCATTTCTATTCCCCCCTCTTATGGGGGTAAACTTCCAGCAATGCTTGGTCAAATGTATGTGCAACTATGCATGTATGATAACTAGGTGGTCATGCTTGTCACCAAGAGACATCAAGCAATTGTGAATTTCATATTCATAAGTACACAACAGACTAACCTAGGATATAAGGTGAAAGAAAAATCATATTTCTGCATGCTAGGCTCTTTTGCATACCTTGTCTTCAATAGATGGGCAATATCGGGGTCCCTTTGATTCAACCCAGCCTCCATATGTAGGTGTCTCATGTAAGTTTTCTTTGATAAGCTGGTGAGTGGATGCAGTTGTGCGCGTCAGGTAACAACACATTTGCTCTCTTTCTATATGAACATTAGGATCAAAACTGAACCAGCTAACCTGTCAACATTCCCTACAACTTGCATCAGCAGTACACAATGGGATAAAGCATTGAGATACTATCAGAGAGAAAACATGTAAAATTCTAATTTGCAGTAATGTTTTGAATCTGCAATGGATCAGATATATGAATAGTATAACACCATATCAAATTTGAATATAATTTTCAGACTGACAACTACATAGCATATGCAATTACATGAACATCAGTGAACCAAATTACGCAGCACTAGCAGCTTGTCAGAACCATGATAGTGTAAATTGTGGCATTCAATCAGTTTAAAGATCTAAAGGAGTGAGTACTGCACTTTATTGAAAAAATAAAGTACATCGCATTATCAAGGAAGGAATAGCAGTAAACATTTACAGTGATATTGGCCTATCCACTCTCTGTATTGTATAATCCTTCCACTTCCAGTGCATGACGATCATCAAGCACTCATACTGGCAACCTGCATTCTGAAATCTAGTAATTGAGCAATGGCTTGAGGCCTCACACAGAGATTATGACAAGCAAGTGCCATTTTCAACTGAATCGTAGGATATCATGGAATGGAAGGCATACTTCTACATGAATACAGTCGATTGCATGTAGTCTAGTCCTCTAAAGAATATACTGAAGCAGAGATGCACCTTCTAGCATCCATTGAAATTTTAAGGAGAAGCTATTAGTTCAAGAACCCCACAAAGAAGCCTGTTCTGCAATAACATTAGAATGGATGAACTTCTCAGTAGTTTAAGAAATATAAATATAAACTGAACTGTCTTTAATCAGACATACTGGAAAAAATTAACAATTATTGTGATATTTCCACTTAGCAATATTGCTAAGGGAAATATCAATTTTCTCAAATTTCGGATTACTACTTAGGAAAAGTGGGTTGTGGGACCTCAATTAAAGCTTTGAACTAAAGCAAGGGCCCAACATAGGAGAAAAGAAGAAATTGAATGGTTAGTGGATAGTGGGGGGCACCCAAGGAAGGAATACGCTCCCCTCTTGGTCGTACACACGCTTGGAGGGAAAGAGTGGGAAAATCGAAGGTTGTGCCCCACATGAGGAAGATGGAGGTTCAATGACAAAATGGGAGGGAGCACTCATTTTGTGGCATCTTTGATTATTTGAACATTCACCCTTGACTAGCATGCTTGATCCGGGAGCAAAGTCTACATGTACTGTTGAGCACGCAAGATTTTCAAGCAAGAATCTCACCCTACCTTCGGTGGACTTCGAGTGCCAGCCCTAGGAGGTAACCTTCATCTAAATCGATCTGATCTGGGAGTCTATTCAGCGTATTTGAGGAGCCGGTTCAGTAGGAGAGACGCGGGAAGGGAAACACACAGTTATTGGAGGAGTTGCTTGTGCAGCAAGGGATTTGATGGGCTTTCCAGGACAATCTAGGGCCATCATTTGGTGGAGATTTGGAGGGATTCCAGAGCTCCATTTTGAGTGAGTTGGCTGGGAAAAGACCATCATCAGGAGGGACTGCGTGGGCTTGCGTAGTGGTACTTTGTGCCACACATGGGGCATTGGGAGAAGGAGTTAGGGGTTGAGTTTTGTGGGGAAATTCTTGGAGGGGAATTGCTGAGTATTGCAGTCATTTTAGGGACCTTCAACAGTGATATTTATAGGTGGGCCAAAATTCCCAGCAGCTGGAGGAGTGAGGGGAAATTGGGCCGAAATTTCGGGGTCAACATTTGGCCAAACCCTTTCTGGGTTTTGGTGGGTTATTGGAGGAGAGATCAGGGTTAATTTCCCGGAATTTTCTAAGCACCAGAAAGGACCTAACAGCCATTTCTTGCAGCCAGCAGCACAGTGTCTTGAAGGTCAGCATAGAGCTTTGTTAGGGAGAATTTCCTAATGGTCGAGCAACTGATTTCATCACCTACGCAAGCCTAGGTGCATGCATTTTGATCTCATATTGTACCCCAAATTTATCTTAATAAAATGGCTCAGTTCAGCCCCGATTTTGCAATTTTCTGGGTGTTTAATATTGTGTGAAAATTGTGTGTTTTTTGCTATGAATGCTTTGTTTATCATTGTAAATCTTCCTTAAGGATATTATAGTCGTATCAAAGCTCATAGTCCTGGCTCAGCCTGTGTAAGCAGCTTTAGTCTATGACACTAGAGGATAAGCAGAATGTCACTTACAGGAGGTACAGGTACAAAAGCAGAGAGAGGTAGCTACAAATTACACCTGACCCAGTAACCATTGAGCCAGAAGTTGAGAGGCCAAACATGGGGGACAATGAGGGAGACAAGGTGAGTAAAGAAGAGGAGTTTTCCCAACACTTCTTGAAGGCCATCAATGACCTATCTAAGGGCAATGAGGAGCTGAGGCAGCAAAACTGTAGCAACAACAAGGGGAAGGGGATTCAGGGAGAAATTTATCTGGGTGAGGGCTCTAGGACTTTGCACCATCATGCAACAAATACACCCAACATACCGCTTACTTCTAGTACACCACCCGGGTCCACCATCCCCACATTTCTAGCATTCGGTGCTAGAGAGCCACAAGGGCAAGAGGAGATGTCCATGGGGGACTACTTTGTGGAGTATCATTCTTATGGGCCCAACTTCAGAGAGGCCATCACCTTCAACGACTTTTGTCAGCTAAAGGGCAACAATAGGAGCAAGTGTTAGTTTTTGTAGCATCGGATGTGTTCTAGCCTTGAAATATTGTGGAGAGGCTAGAACACATGAGATTTCAAAAACCCAGAAATCGTTTCTAGAAATTCTGCCTAGAAATGACCTCATTAGATTATTAACCAGTTTTTAAATATTTTGTAAGTCTAAACTTAGGGAATATGGTTAATTAATCAGAATTAATTAACTCATGGTGTGAATGATCTAGAAACTCACATAGATCGACTTCATGTTAATCCTAGCCATCGATTAAGATTTAATCTTGATCGTTGGAGTCCCAACAGAAGATTATAAGAAGAAATCTATGGGCACTTGGAGAAGACACTTCAGAAGTTCGATTTCATGAGCAGACTGATTTCCGTAGTAGCAGCAATTAGTTGCCAAAGAGAAAGCTAGTGAGATCGAAACAGTGAGAGGGGCAGAGACAATGAAGCCGAAGGAAGGATTCCAGATCTGGTAAGTGCATTTGTAGAGAGGCAAGTGAGTCAGAGTGAGGCTGACACAAAGTAGCGCAGTAGCCTCTAGAGGCAATTTCGAATTTGCTACGAAAAGCCGAGTTTCAGTGCCTGAAGCTGGACAGAAGTTCCAGAGGCTAGGAGAGACATTTTCCCAAACAACAGCAAACCAAACAGATTGAGGAGAAGTTGGTTCAAACTGACTACAGAAGCAAATGTGCTAGGGTGACACAATAGCTATGTAGAGCTAGTTTGGACGACTAAATTTGAGTTGAGGTCAGAGCCCAGATTTGCGTGTGGAGTGAGGATATTTCCTCACTAGATTTTTCTTGCCAGTGTTTCTCTCTAGGATTGCCAGTTTTGGTATCCAATTGTACTCTTAGATTATTTCTATGCTGCTTAATATTAAAACCCTCGCCTGCTGCATCGGTTTTCACAACTTGGGTTTTTCCTAGGACATTTGTCCAAAAATATTTGTGTTATTTTCTCTGTGTGCTAGCATTTCTTCCAACGTTTATTCTACCACAATTTTATTTGTGTAGATTGCATTGTGATTAATTCAGTATTTGTTGTAGCAAACAGTAAGTAAATTGTTAAATTAAATTAACAATTAGGAGAATTATTTCCAGTTGCTGCAATAGGATTGTGGTTGTGGAATTTTCACAGCAAGGAACAAAGTGGAGGAGGTTACACGCATGGCATTGACTTACAACACACCATGGGGAGATTATTCCTCCCAACTTTTGATGGCTCACCCAAGAGCTCAGCCAGGGCATGGGTTGAGAAGTTAGATGTCTACTTCCAGCTCAAACAGATGACAGAGGTGGAGGCAATTAAAATTGCCACATTACACTTAGAGTGGGAAGCCATGACTGGTGGTTCCATGGGTTGACCACGATGGGGCACATAGGAGTTACGTCCTATGAGGATTTCACTCGGAGGATGTTGGAGTGCTTTGAGAGGAGAGGCCCAGAGGAACACTTTGGAAAGTTGACACAACTCAAGCAGACGGGGAGTGTCGAGGCTTATATCTCTAAGTATTTGAGATTGTTAGAGAAAATGGTGCCCGATTTATCAAAGGCCAGGAGGGCTTTCATGTTCTTGGAGGGGCTAACAAAGTCGCTAAGGCGTTTGGTGAGGTCCAACAGGCCCACCACTTTGCAGGATGCAGTTGGTAGAGCATGGGACTTGCAGGATGCTCTATCACGGACCAAAACGCAGATACCACCCAAACAGGTGTTCTAGCAGAGGGGGAGAGACACTAGGGCTCCACCACCAAGAGCTAACCAGGGGCGTGGACAGTTGGATGACAAGACAAGCAGAGACCTGCAGAGGAGGAAGCTATGCTTCACCTGTCAAGAACCTTTGGCACTAGGCCATAAATGCACAGCGGGCAAGGCCCATTACATTCAGGTTTTCTCTGACAGTAACAAAGAGGAAGGTGTAGAGTTGGAGATAGGCGGAGACGATAGCATGACACATGTGGAGAAGGGACCACCACCACCACCATCAGGGGGAGCCCCTTTTGCACCAGCAGGAGGGGTCCTTGCGTCCTTACATTGGGATTCCCAAACTTTTTACATTGAGGATCAGAGGCATAGTGCATGGACAACATATCTTGGTTTTGGTGGACAGTGGGGCCACTTACAATTTCATCGATGTACAGATGGTTCAGAGGCAGAGTATCACAACCGAGGAGTTTGATGGATTTTCAGTCCTTGTGTCGAGGGATAGGACATTGCAATGTACACGGTATGTTCCCGCTTTGATAGTGACCATGGGGAACTATTCAGTGACGGATCATTTCTTCGCGGTGGATGTACCAGACACCAATGTGGTGATGGGTGTCCAGTGACTCTATTCTGTTGGTCGAGTCACTACTAATTGGAGGAAGTTGGAGATGGAGTTTATGGGGTTGGATGGCAAATTAGTTGTTCTTCGGGGCATGCATTCTTACCCTCCACAGATAGTTTCAGGACACAAGATGTGTTGAAAAGTGTAACTAGGTTTGGTCTTCATAATGACATGTAATTATGATTTTATGTAATGAGATGTAAATAAGAAAAATGAAATTATTATATTGACTTGCTTCATGGGTTTCATGAGCAAGGGCTTTTGTTTTTGTGTCAAGAATCCCATTGAGAGACTTTATGGTTTATTCATCTAGTCACAGAATAGTCATTGTCATCATGTAAATGAAGTCATGTTACACTTTGTAGAAGGTCAATATTGTCTATGTAAAGTATCCTCCAAGAACTTGTCACCAAACCTCGTTCTACAAACGATGGAGAAGCTGCTAGAACAAGTCGGCCTACCTCCAACAGACATGTCAGCCTAAAGGACATGTGATGAGGTGTATATATACACACACTCGTCCCCCATTTGAAGATAAGAAAACTCAACTTGCAAGAAGTGCGAAGAAGAGAAGAAATAGAAGAGAAAAGAAGAAAAGGAACATAAGTGCAAAGAAACGAGAAAGAGGATTCTTCTGGGAAATGCGAAGTTAGGGTTTCTTCTGGATCAGCGAAAAGGGACTATCTTCTGGGTCAGTGAAGTTTCTTCTGGGCCAGTGAAGAGCGAAGTTTCTTCTGGAACGCAAGAAAAGAACTCTTTTGGGTGATCAACATAGAGACTGAGTTTCTCTCTAGAGAAGACCTAGAGTCCGAATTTCTCTATAGAAGTGTTGGAATTTCTAAGTTTTACCCTTTAGAAATTCTTCCTGTACTATCTGGTTTATTTCTTCCTACTTGTTTAATTACTTAACAAGTTATTTACCATGTAAATAATGAAAATAAACACAAGTACAGTATCAACCAATGTTGTTAAAAGCGCAAGCGGGATTAAATCGGCACGGGGAATGAAGTGCAAAAAAGCGGAAAAATCGGGAAAAAAGCGGGAAAAAATCGTTTGGTACAAAAATATTCATTTTTTTTTTATTTTTTTTCAAAAATCCCGCTACCCAGACATCCCGAGCTTTTTTCTGAAAAAAGCGGGCTTTTTTCTGAAAAAAGCGGGCATTTTTCGAAAAAAGTACGCTTTTTTCAGAAAAAAGCGGCAAAAAAATTTTCCCGCGCTTTTTTCGTATAAAACGCGCGTTTTAAGCACCATGGGGAAAAAAGCGCGATTAAAACGCGCTTTTAACAACACTGGTATCAACATCTACAAATCATCAACTGAAATAAAACAAGCACACAAGTGACACCGTTATTTTTGTACCAATGTCCCCGGAAAAAACCCAATGTGGGAAAACCGATGCAACTATTCAAAGGGTTTTATTATTATGCAATTTTCAGAATACAACTAGGGTGCCAAAAATGGCTCACCCAACAGAGAATGCTCTCGGCAGCATTACCTCTCCTCGGAGATAGATATTCTAGCTAATCAATCACCACATGAATGATCCCACAGCAACAGTTGCAGCTTCCACTGCTCTGCATCACTCTGATAGGCACTATGTCACACTTCCCGGCTCACCGCACCTAGTCTGCCCCACGAAAATCTTCCCAGCACTGCCTCTTGGCCCTATGTCAGCTCTGCTAGCCTCTGCGTCAGCTTCTGGAGCTTCTGCGTCAGACCCTAGACCCTCTGCGCCTCACACGCTAGCCTCTCCTGGCTCTGCGCAGCTTCTGGCAGCCTCTCCGTAGCACCCAATTGCCTCTATGTCAACCTCTCCGGGCTCTGGGATGTCTCTCTGGTACCAACTCTGCCTCTCTACTATGTATTCACTACCCTTCGCTACTGATCATTGATTCTATCTCTCTTAGCAAACCCCACTCTAGAGAATAGAATGATTGATCACTCTAGTGTATTCTCCAACTGACCCTCAAGCCTCCTCTTATATTTTTCTCGTTGGTCCATCAACGACCGAGATTAAATCTCTAATCAACGGCTAAGATTAGATTTGGCTTGATTCATGACTTTTGGAACATTCTAACCCAGTTTTATATTAATACCCATTAATATTTTATTTTTCCGAAGTTTAGACTGTGGAACTCCATTAAACATATTAATTATTTTAATATCTCCCAAACCGGTTAAAATCTGCCCAAACCATTTCTGGGTCTTGGGGATGTCATGTGTTTTAGCCTCTCCACCAATTTTCATGGCTAGAGCACATCTGATGCTACCCCAAATCAACACTCTCTCTTAGCGAGGATTGTGCTCTAGTAATACTCCACGTTGATCATCAATCTAATTATCCAGCATCAATCCCTGTGCTGATGGTAGGCCTTCTTGCCCAACATCTTTTGCACTACCGCATCCTGTACTACTGCATATGGACCTGCAACTGCCATTGTTGCATCTGTATGGCACCTCCCTCTGAATCCGAGTTGTTGCTGGTCCATCCTCCTAGCACTGCATCCCCTCTCATCATGCTGCATCGTGCTACCTATAGCACCGCCACTGCTAATTGTTGCACTACAACTCAGTTACCAAGAAGTAATTGATCCACCCAACTCTGACATCTCTGTCAGGCTAGAGACATTCTCGATGCTGAAGATCCCTCTATCGCTAACAAGTGCTCCCTCTACTAACCTTTGCACTGTTGCAGCAACTCCCTGCATCTCGCATCGTTGCAACACCGCCACTGCTAATTGTTGCACTGCAACTCAGTTTCCAAGAGGTAAGTAATTGATCCACCCAACTCTGACATCTCTGTCAGGCTAGAGACACCCTCGATGTTGAAGCTCCCTCTATCGCTAACAAGTGCTCCCTCTACTAACCTTTGCACTGTTGCAACAACTCCCTGCATCTCGCATCGTTGCACACCTTTCTGTGCCATCCTGCACTGGTGCAACACTTTCGTGCCTCTCGCACTATTGCAGCCTGCTAGCCTCGCGCTATCTGGGAACTCCTGCACTATAGCACTCTCTGTCACTTCTTCCGCATTCGTCTCTACCGACATCCGCCAGTCCGGCTACTCTTCTTCGAGGCTCCCGTAGCAAGGTATGTTCCAAGAGGTTGGGTACCTCAAGGATCCTGCCCCTCATCGCCTATAGTCCGTCTAACTACAGCTCGATGTCTCCCCACTTCTTCTCAAGTGGCACATGAGCACTCATGGTACAATCATCATCCTCCTCGACTTCTTTCTCTGCCCTCGCTGGCGCAGCCTTAGTCTAAGAAGCCTCTCCCTTACTCTTCTTCCTAGGACACTGGTTCGCAAGGTGACCCAATTTCCCACAATGGAAGCATTTGACCTTGGAGAGGTCCTTTTCTTTCTCTTCTCCTACTTTCCCGCGGATGCTAGAGTTGCATCCTCTTCTTCCTCCTTCTTGATTCTGACCCCTTTTCTGCTGCTCCCTGCCTTGGTCACCCGTCTGATCTCTTCTTAACGAAGAGCCGCCCACAGTTCCTCCCAATCTAGAAGGCTTGACCTGCCCAATATGCTCTGGACAAATAGCTCCCAATCCTCTAAGACTACGTTCAATACAGCCCTCACCATCAATTCTTGATCCTACGTGGCCCCTATGGAAGTTAGTTGGTCACGGATCTCCTTTAATCAACCGAGCAAGACATCTATCTACTCTCCCTTCTTCATTTGGTATGACCGCAGCTGATTTTCAAGTAACATATTCCTTTGCACAGAAGTATGCTAGTACATTTCTTCAGGGCATCCCACATCTCATTTGTCGTGTCCTTCTTAGCAATATGCGGCACCACATGATCCTTGACCCCATCAAGGATGATGCACTTCGCCCTGGCCATTGCCTCCTCGTACTTCTCATTTTCAGCTGGGTCAACTAGGATCGGTATTGTTTTCAAGGCAAAGTCCTTGATGCGATATCAGTCTAGAATGGACAAGATCCTAGCCTTCCAGACAACGAAGTTGGATGCTCCGTCCAACCTACTGTGGTCTCTCAGTCCATTCACAGCCA
This sequence comes from Pinus taeda, assembly GCA_000404065.3. Lineage (NCBI taxonomy): Eukaryota > Viridiplantae > Streptophyta > Pinopsida > Pinales > Pinaceae > Pinus > Pinus taeda. Next base: position 30,446 of record APFE031227165.1, read on the forward strand.
TTATGCTGCTCTTCTTTAGACTCCTTCGAGTCTCTCTACTTGCCTCCTGGAAGTCCCTTATTCAACTCCTGTTGAGTCTCTCAACTTCCCATCTAGAAGTTCTCGGTTTGACTCCCTCTGAGTCTCGATTTCCCTTCTGGAAATCCCTCCTCCTTGGTCTTGCCCTATTAGGTACCGTTCCGACCACAGTACACCACCAGCTTCGCTCCACAAATTACCCACAGCATCCTATACCCCAGCGACTGAAGGATTGAGCCACTTGGCTCTGTGGAATCCCGACACCAGCAAATCAGCTCCCCTAGCCAATTGCGTCAGCGCTCCTGGCCTCTACGCGGCTCTACGTGAGCCTGATTCTGCCTCCCTTAGCCTCTGCGCTACCTCTCTTTGGCCCAGAATGATGACACAGTCTCTCTGCATCACTCTTTCCTTTGTCGCCTTCTGCACCGATCAGCCATGTCACTCAGGACAGCTGAATCTGCTGCTACTGCTCTGCTAGCCGATGCCTTTAGTTATTATGTGATCAACCACCCTCTAGTACCATGTTGGAATTTCTAAGTTTTACCCGTTAGAAATTCTTCTTGTATTATCTGGTTTATTTTTTCCTACTTGTTTAATTACTTAACAAGTTATTTACCATGTAAATACTGAAAATAAACACGTACAGTATCAACATCTACAGATCATCAACTAAAAGAAAACAAGCACACAAGTGACACCGTTATTTTTGGACCAAAGTCCCTGAAAAAACACAATGCGGGAAAACCGATGTAGCTATTCAGAGGGTTTTATTATTATGTAGTTTTCATATTACAACTAAGGTGCCAGAAATGGCTCACCCAATAGAGAATGCCCTCGGCAATAGTACCTCTCCTTGGAAACAGATATTCGAGCTAATCAATCACGGGATGAATGATCCCACAACAACAATTGCAGCTTCCACTGCTCTGCGTCACTCTGATAGGGACTGCGTCACCCTTCCCGCCTCACAAGCACCCAGTCTGCCCCCAGGAAAATCTTCCCAGCGTTGCCTCTTAGCCCTGCATTAGCTTTGCTAACCTCTGCGTCAGGTTCTGGAGCTTTTGCGTTAGCCCCTAGAACCTTTGCGTCTCACACATTGGCCTCTCCTGGCTCTGCACAGCACCTGGCTGCCTCTCCGTAGCACCCAGTTGCCTCTGTGTCAACCTCTTCAGGCTCTGCGTTGTCTCTCTGGTACCAACTCTACCTCTCCACTATGTATTCACTACCCCTCGCTGTTGATCACTAATTCTATCTCTCTTAGCAAACCCCGCTCTAGAAAATAGAATGACTCATCACTCTAGTGTATTCTTCAACTAACCCTCAAGCCTCCTCTTATACTTTTCTCGTTGGTCCATCAACGACCGAGATTAAATCTCTAATCAATGGCTAAGACTATTTTGCTTGATTCATGACTTTTGGACCATTATAACCTAGTTTTATATTGATACCTATTAATATTTTATTTTCGCTAAGTTTAGACTTAGTAACTCCATTAAAAATATTAATTATTTTAATATCTCTGAAACCGATTAGAATTTGTCCAAACCATTTTTGGGTCTTGGAGATCTCATGTGCTTTAGCCTCTCCACCAATTTTCATGGCTAGAGCACATCCGATGCTACCCCGGATCAACAAGAAGACCTAGAGACCGAGATTCTCTAGGGAAGTTGTGAAGGTATAACGAAAAGGATAGAGACTAAGTTTCTTTAGAAGGAGCCAAAAAGGAGTAGTTCTAGAACAAGAAGAAACGCAAAGGAAGGAAGAGGCAAAGCATCAAGGTTGGTGACAAGGTTCTTGAGAGGATACTAGACTCAAGGGTCTGTGTCATGGTCTTGGTACTTATCAATTGAAGATCCAAAAGAAGAATTTTGATCAGGTTTTCCTCTCAAGAGGTGAGAGATTTTGGCCCTGGCTGGAGAAGCCTACATATTGTGTCACTTGTCTTTTATTATGCATTTTGGTAATTGTTTTGATGAAAGAACACAATAATAAGCTAATGAAGAAAAAGACTATAAAATAAGAAGTAAAAGTGCATCACAAGCAATTATCAAGCAGAGAAATTGTTAACTTTGAATGTCCTAGATTTCTCAACATGGTATTAGAGCTTAGGTGTTGAAGACAAGAAGGGGCAAACAAAAGCAAGGTGACACTCAATCTTCAAAGAAGGAGTCAAAGCAAGTCGAAGGTTATCAAACCTTAGATCGAAGAAGGAAGTAGGAAGACAGACTGAAACCCTAGAAGCACTTCAGATATCATCACATCATCAAAGGGCATTAAAGATGAAGATCACATCATCTAGAAGAAAGTCGAAACCCTAGAAGCATTTCTGATCTACACTACAAGAGAAGTCGAAGTATATTGAAGGCGAGAAGGCATTATCATCATCTTCAAGGTTATAAAGCAAGGGTCTTCTCCTTGTCCTTGAAGAAGTTCATCTGAAGAAGCAGCAAATCATCAAAAGGAGCAACCTTCTCTATTGGAAAAAGGCCTTTTCATTTGGAAGAAGATCATCCAAGAGGGAGCACTAATAGATCTTCATCAACCATCATCAAAGTGATCAAGGTGAAGATTTAATATTCACTTGTCAAGTAAGTAGCTTACATTCTTTAATCAATTTGGTAAAATGACTTCGTGTTTGCAAGGAGATCTATAAGTTGGATGGGTCACCAGAATTCCATGCATGGTAAAGGAGGATAAATATAGTCCTCGAAGAAAGTAAAGTCATTGAACATATCAATGGATAAGTCTCCTATGAATTCATGGAAAGGGATTCTTATTAAAAGTCCCATCATATAGCAATATTGGAGATATCAAATAGATGTATATGATAAACTTGTAAGGAAACTCTTTGAAGATGGCGTAAGGAAGGTCACATGACTTAGATTTGATCTACACAAAAATTAAAGGTATCAAAGGATGAAGGAAATCTTCATAACATCTCAAATACAAGATCTAGGAGAGATAAGCAGATAATCATCATTGATCTATAATGCAAGAGCTGATGGACAAGGCAACAGATATCCATGAGGATAGGAAAGTTATATCATTCAACAACTTGTAATTTCTATGCAAGATAGAAGAAGACAAGTTGAGAGCAAAAGTGTTGAAGGATCAAATGAAAGGATTCAGACTCTTTGTCGAAAGCAAAGAAGAACATAGTTAAGATTCATTCCTATGAACATTAAAGGAAAGATTGTGCTTAGCTTAGGAAGGACAATAACAAGAAGGATAGAGAAGAAGCCCGTTTCACCAAAGAAGTGGAGGAAGGTGAAAGAAGGAAGTCCAAGGGAGAGAAGCATTAGAAGCAAGAACTTGTGACATCACCATAGGGAAACATAAAGGACCACTGGAACAAAATCTATGGTAGCCAACTTTGAAAGATATATCTCTTGGTGACCTCATTGAAAGATCAAAGGAAAAAGTCATCCAGGACAAGACTCATCATACATCAGTTTAAAAGGGAAACAACTGTTGAATAAGGATACACGAGATGGAATCCTCATTGGAGGATTCACCGATCAAAAGAGGAAGCAAGTGTTTCATCAAGAACTCCAACTTGTGGAGTTTATGGGATGATGGTATGATGACATGAGAGATGAAGCGGATCGAGGGGTTGAAGATCCTTTCAATCAAGGAAGTTGTTGAAAATAGTCGCGATGACCTAAAGATAAATAAGGTATGTATGCTTGTATTTAATATTATAAAATCATGTCGTATAGTTGCAGGTAACAAGGATCACTACTTCTATTTTGAGAAGCATGATCAAAGGAAAGGAATCTCCTCCTATGAAAGATTATCGGAAAGCATGAGTCACACTAGATGAAATCAACATAATATGTCCTCATATGAAGTATGAGGTGGTTGACTGTGATTGAGGAACTCTCATTGGAAGCCCCTGGGAATAAAGTGCGTGAAAAAATAGGAAGAGATCATGATAATATGCAACGAAGGTAGAAGAAATTCAACATTTGAAGTCCAAGAAGATTTGACTAGAAGATGTCCCGGAAGGATGTGAAGATTCTGATGGAAGTCGGAAAAAGATAGAGACCCTTGACCTTGAACATATATGGGAGATGTGTCAATCTGCATGCAGGATGTTGATACTTACCAGAAGATGCCATGATGAAAGATCATCACAAAGGTAATTCTAATTTGAAATGATTGATTATGTTTGAACTAATATCGGGTTAGGATTATGTAGAACTATGTTAAATTATGGTATGTTCTATATGCTTAAGAGCAATTTACTTCAAATCTTCTTATTAGCCCAATATTAATTTCCACTATTGCAATCACATCAACATGATAGTAAAATGCAGATAGAACATAAATGTAAACAACAGAAGACAAGCCAAGACAAGAGACACAAGATGTGGCATCAGCGAGGTACAAACCCCAATGCGGGGAAACCCTTTGATCAATTCTTCTATATTCTTCAATAATTAAGCAGAGAGAGAGAGATAGTACAATATCACAAATCTGTGATTTTATAACAGCAGCAATACAACCCTAACCAACAAAGTCAAAGCTGGTCAAACAACTACCAAATGACCTCAAGTCAACCTTGAAGAACTCGGTCTTCAACAACAAGCATAGGCAGCCCAAGCTAGTCCACAATACCCAATCAAACTATAGTCAACGTTTGGTGAAACCTGTGGCAACTCTTTGACAGCCACGCAGGTCAAAGAGTGGTCAAATCTGGTAAAAAAGGTTGAACAGAAATGCGGCTAGCCTAGTAAAGGTTGCCCAACCCAAATCGCAATCAAGAAAGCCTCCATGTTGGTCAATGATGTCCAATCTGCCCACATGTAGCTAGGTCAACCCAAGTCAACGTTACGCTAACCAGAAATTTGCGTCCTCCTTTCAGCCACACGTGTGAGAGAGAGATGTTCTTCTAATGCGTAGGAGAGAGAGAAGATGCACAGTGAGATGAGCGGAATAATACCACAAGGTCTCCTCCTTTTATATGAATCGTGGAGGATAAGTTGGGGGCGAAATCATTGTTTTACTTGTTGGATGACCTTTGACAAATTGTCAAGAAATACAAATAAATTCATATCTCCATGAATACATGTCGGAATCGAATGATTGTTAGATCAATCCTACACCTCTCAATGAGAGCAATCCAAGAAAAGTACCAGCTACCATAAATGAGGTGACCCACATCAAGTTTGGCCCTAGTTGCCAATTTTAACACTCCCTCTCAACTAGGGAAAAATCCATATATTAATCCATCTATCTGTTGTTACTATCTCTGCCATCAAATGCACTGCCCTGCACTGCTCTGCTTTGCTCTACTAAACTATCGAGAAGAAGAAATGATCAAGAATGTATCATACCATCCTCTACTGACCCCAAGGCAGTTCCAGATGAAAAAGAGTGTCTAATAGCACTCTTATTGATCCGAAATCAGTTCCAAATAAAGAGAGTGTCTCATAACACTCTTACTAACCCAAAGTCAGTCCCAAAAGAGAGTGATTTATATCACTCTTACTAACCCGAAGTCATTTCCAATTGATCCCAGATCAATGTCATCTTAGCATAGGAAGTACAGTAGATACACAATGCGTCCATCGATACTACTATGGTCCCTATCCTGATTTCCCTACTCATTGGCCAGATGAGAGGTACTTCCCATGAGTCCCAAACTGCATGGTAGGATGCCTCGATAAGAGAAGGATGAACCACTCATCTTGCCTACATGTCGCCACGGGGTATCACAGGGGAAGGTTGAATCATTCACCATGTACACAGTGCACCACTAGGAGAGGGTGAGTAACCCTATAATCATTTGTCGCTCCAAGAAGTACCCCAAGCCCCCCAGAGCTCCCAGAACTCCCAGAGCTCAATGTATGCATCATACAGGACCCTAATAATAAGGTCTCTCCATGACTCCTAATCATTCTCGGAAAGTCAAGAATTTGATCTTTCCCAAGGGCTTCATCAGAATTTCGGTGACCTGCTCATCAGTCCCAATATGATGGAGCCTTATTGCTCCTCGTTGTACCATATCTCGGATAAAGTGGTACCTGATATCAATGTGCTTGAAGCGATCATGAAATACAGGATTCTTTGATAAACGAATCCCACTCTAGTTGTCGTAGAGGATCACAGTAGTATCCAGCGTATGTCCAAACAATTCACTGAAGAGCTTCCTCAACCAGACAACCTCACAGGAGGCCATACTCACAGCAATGTACACCGACTTCTGCTTCCTACTCATCTAGGATATCGAAGCAGAACCCAAAGGGAAACAGCTCCCGAAAGTGCTCTTTCAATCCACCACATTGTCTGCCCAATCAGCATCAGAATATCCATGTAGCCTCACATCTCCAGCAGTGTATCTCAACCCATGAGTGATTGTGCCCCGAAGATATCTCAGAAGATTCTTGGCACCAATCCAATGTGAGAGATGAGGCTCAACCATATATTGGTTCAACGTGTTGACTGCAAACAATATATCTAGACGGCAGTTCACCAAGAACATTAATGCTCCTATGAGTTGACGATACTCAGAAGCATTACCCAATACAGGTCCGACAGCACTACCGCATAACTTCTTGAAGTTGAGCTCCATCGGGGTAGTCACGGGCTTGTGGTCCACCATACCAAATCTCTCCAATATCTTCACCACGTATTTTCCTTGAGATAGGAAAATTTCTCCTAGCTTTTGCCAGCCCTAGGAAATAGTGCATCAGTCCTAGGTCCTTCATCTCAAATTCGGAAGCCAACTCCCTCTTACAATTGTGAATGACACAGTTCGCACCTGTCAGAAAGAGGTCGTCAACATACAACACCAGTATGAGAGGCTTATCATCTTGAACCTTAAAGGTTCAAATCGACTTCACTCCTAGTGAATCCCAACTTCATCAAATAGCTATCGATCCTCTCATACCAAGCTCGAGGTGCTTACTTCAGCCCATAGAGAGCTTTCTTCAACCTGCATATGTGAGATTCCCGATTATGAATCTCAAACCCCTTGAGTTGTTCCACATATACTTCCTCTTTAATCGAACCATGCAAGAACGCAGTCTTGACATCCATCTGATGTAAGTTCTGTTGGCCCTGCCGCCTACACCTACCAACAAGTCAATGAGAAAAGCCTTCAACCCCACAAGGTGTGGGTTGGTGGCAGGGAACTTAAAGAAGGGGTTGTCACACTAATCCCGACTCTCTCTGTTTGAGCTATCTCCTAGGTTAGCTAAGGCGGGTGGTCCCTAATGAAAAGTTAACTTAAAAGATGTGAGTTTCAAGGAGAGTGTTATAATGAAAATGGATTACTTTTAAGGATTTATGGGCAAATATGAAGTGAGCAACTTGACATAACAATGCCAATCATTAATATGACTAAAAACCATAAAACCAGTGCCTTATAAGGAATTTGCCCAACAATTTAAAGATATATTTGCTCAAAGTAAAATGCAATGCTCTCAAATGAGAAAACAAAGTAACCCTAAAATGCAAATAAGAATTGTTAGCACAAGATATGTAAGATACAAAATGCTTTTGAGATAATCAACTTTATAAATCAAAACATGTGAAGCATATCTTGCCAAAACCCAAAAATTAGTAATTAACTTGGAAATGTAAAAGAAAAGAAGTGCTAAACCAAGACATCAATATGCAATTAGACTTGAAACATGAAAAGGAAACACTTGTTTGAAATGATTACAATACTTGTTTTTGGAATAGACTTTGCATATGAAAACTCAAACCATCAAAAAACAAGTAAATGTAATGGAAAGTTCTCTTGGTTAATTTTATTAATTAGCTCTACAACAAGATTACAATTTAACTCTTCAATCCTCAGACCTTACCCTCGCCCAATGATATGGATCTCACAGTGAGGAGTTAATAGAGGGGTAGAAGATCTCTAAGATGTCTACTTCAACCAACTTATGTTGGAGGTAAAATTTTAATGAGACTTGGGGTCTTCCTATACTAAAATGCCTAGACGAAATGCAAATTGTGTTAATTTCCAAAATTAAAATAATGATACATGCAAATGCTTCAAAGAGATTGATTTGCAATGCTTGTAAATGAAATAGTGTTCAACATAAGTTGCAATTATAACTTCAATTGAAGGAATAAAATTAGCTTACAAGTGTTGCATGTGTTTCATCAATGAATTAAAATGATACAAGTAATTTGCTTGAAAGTAAAATTTGTTTCAAATAGACAATGACAATAAATTGCTCCAATATTCAAGATAACAATGTAGCATAAAATTGAAGTATGTATTCAAATGATCATGAAACAATTTACCAAGGTAAATGGAAACGAATCAAAGTTTGTTACGAATATAAAATGCCTGCATGTAAAAGATGAATTGCCCAAAGCAAAGTGTAAGCTTGTAGCTCCAAGCAACAATGAGAAAGAAAATGCAAAGCTCAAATGAAATTGTAACAAACTTTAACTTAATGAAATGTGATAGTGAGGTTGTGTTAATTCCCAATTAAAGCATGCATGTAGCATGCATGTAAGTGAATGAAGTATGAAAACTTAAAACATGCAAATGTCAATCCACCCAAGAGAAGCCTCCCTCTAAATGGGGAGATAGGATACCATGGGAGAAATCCCAAGCTCCCACAACCAAGTTAGATCTCTTATTAATATTACAATGAGAAGAGGGCCCTTCAAAGTTCTCAACTATACTTCAAAGAGAGTCCTTACAATAATTTCTTGAAACTTGGATGCTAGACCTCCTTTCTTGAGAAAGTAGTGACAATATCTCACAAAACTTATGCAAGGGAAACAAGGTGTGAGTTTCTTCCAAATGCCCACGAGTTTCCTCCAAATACCCACGGCTTAAAGAGGAAAATGAGCAACCCTCTAGTGAACTCGACTTGGCCAAAATAAGCGTCAAAAGGACTCAAGACATCCTTGGAAATCAAACCCCATAAGTTAAGTATTAATGGAAAAATCAGCAAGATAAAATATATATGTACAATTATAATTTACAAAAAGCTAAGCTAAAGAGAGTGAGAGTAAAATCTCGTCTTTGCTTAGCCATCCTCAAGCTCTTAGATAGCAAATGAAAGAAATGAAGTACAATGCTTTTTTTAAATGAGTTTTAAATTTAGAAGTTCTCATCTTCTGTACAAGCTATGTGCCGAAATCCCTGCAAAACCACTTTGTAAAATAAGACTATGAAGGTTCAAAGAACAAATGAGAGCTCCTTTAAGAATGTATCAAGAGTGGGTTGGTCTCTCCAAAAACTTCCCCTCACGCTTGATTCTGTAATCCCAACAAGATGTTCCCTCTACAAAACTTCAATCAAGAATTAGTTCCATATAGATTTAGCAATAAACAATGATAAGAAACTCTAGAGATTTATTTAGAACCAACTAAAGCATTCTATACCTAGAGCATACTTCTAAATCAAATGTCAATGCAAGATAGCTCTACATTAACAAATCTACAAGAGCATATGGAAGCAAATTAGATCAAAGAATGAGTAAAAGGAATTATACCAATGCTCAACAATTCATCCCACTCGAAAAGGAGGAACACCTCATGAATGAAACCCCAAAGTCTTTATTGATATTTCTGAAAGTGTACAAGGCAGCAACGCTTCCGCAAGCACAATAGCGAGTAACAATATTATTATAATGTGAGAGCCTACAGTCTATTATATAGAGAGTTGGGAGCAAATCCCAATGAAAAATGACAATGACAAATGGCATTTGAGCCAATCCCAATGTAGAAGTGATTAAACAAGTGGCATAAGGTGACAATCCCGAAGAGAAATTCGAATTTGTTGAATGGAGCTCCAATGCCAAGTGTAAAAATCGAATTCTGACAAGTGGACATCATTTTCTTCTTCCCTTGTGTGCCAAATTCGAATTTTATGGTGGAATGACAAGTGTATATGGGTGGTAACTAATGTGGGGACAATTTCCCACAAAAATCTCCACCAAATATTCTCCCAAATCCTCCCAAATGTGCATTAACTTCACAAATTCGACTTTCCAAGCAGTTTTTTCATTTAATGCTAGAAATTCGATTTTATTTGAGCACATGTCCTTTCTTTGATTATAGAAGTCCACATCACCTTCGAACTTCACTTTAACTCCCCCATAATTTTCCATCTCATTTCCACAACATTTAGCATGTGTGGATATTTATTTTTCTCCATTTATTTAATTTATGGCTTAATTAATTGCCAAATTTCCCACTAAACTTAGAAAAAGTGGGTTTTGTAGAAAGTTGAGGGTGAGATGTGTAATTTTGATTACTCATACCCCATACAACTTCTCTAGACTACACTTTTTTTTTTTTGCATGTGGTTCACGAGCACCCTGGTCAGTGAGTGATCGCTACGTCCACGGAAAAATCTGGGCGATAGCTAGGCTAAATCGCCCATCGACCTACTGCAAGACCTGACCCCAAGCACTTCGGGTGGATTCGACCCTGTGACCTCCTGATGGCGAGGCACAGTTTTTGACCAACTGAGTTAACCCTTGGGGCTTTCTCTAGACTGCACTTATTACAATTTAAATACAATTTTATTTGCAATTTTTTACCTCCGGTAAATCTAAAAAAATAAAAAATGACTACCTAGACCTAACCAAATTCTAAGAAATTTTTTGTGTGATCTAGTATGGTAATATACATCGACTCTAGACACTAAAATGTGTTAGGGGCTCAACCTTCAAACCGTCACCCCCGCTTTGGAGTAAAATGTTAGTGAAAAATCCTAGAAAATTATCCACCTCTGAAAAAGAAGGGATAATTAACCAGATAAAAAGAACACTCCAAGGTGTATTCATTTGTTGATCGAGTCCCAACATCCTAGGCCTGTTACAGACTCAAAACTCATCATTACTAGTATGACTTATTACAATTCCCCGTAGGGTCTGGAATCTAGGTACAAGAAAGATGATGAGAAAATAGAAGCAGAGTTAAAAACTCTGTTGACTGACGAAATCTGATGGCACAAGTGTCCTCTGGATCATCCTTGGGCATGGAGTCTTCATATAATCATCAGGTGCCACTCTAGTGGTCAATAGGTTCCATCCTTGCGACACAGCAAGGGTTATGATTGAGTGGATGGTAGTGTATCGGGCAACAAGTGAAAAGATCTCATCATAATCTACATCTTCGTTTTGAGAGAAGCCTCGAGCAACAAAGCGAGCCTTATACTTTTCAGCACTCCCATCAGCTCCATGCTTGATTTTGTAAAGCCATTTCGTGGTGACAATTATTTTGTCCTCGGGTGTGGGGACCACATCCTAGACATCATTCTTCATGATGGACACGTATTCCTCATTCATAGCATCCTTCCATACTTGATGCTTCACGACTTCTTTGAACGATGAAGGCTCATTTTGAATGATGGTGCTCATAATCGTCAAGTATCCCTGATACCTGGTCGGCTTCTTACTTTCACGGAAAGTTCCTCTAGGTGCAATATGTCTCTCGGCATCTTTAAGAGTCGCCCTTATCCATGAGGGCCTCTTCCTAGAAGAGGAAGGCTCTTGCGGAGGGGATCAATAGGATCCATATGTTCTTCTACATCGAGCGTCGTCTCATCTTCCTTCTCATTCAGCTTCCTAGTGTTAGCGTCTTTATCTTTCCTTAGAATAGGAAGATTGTCAACCGTGCTAAGAGCCATATCTTTGTCAAAGGTGACATCGTGACTTATCTCGACTTCCCTTTGACTAGCCACATATATTCTATAGCCCTTAGAATTTTCGCTATAACCCACAAAGATTCCCTTCTTTCCGAATGCACCCAATTTTCTTCTTTTCTCTTTCAACACATGAAAATATAAGAGACTTCCAAAAATTCTAATGTGAGAGACATCAGGTTTCTTACCAGTGAACATCTCTTCGGGAGTCTTGGAATTCAATGCTTGATGAGGGCATCGGTTTTGAACATATACAGCAGTATTCACAACTTCGGCCCATAGAAACTTCGGAAGCCTTTGATCATGGAGCATGGCACAAACAACTTCCACAATCGTACGATTCTTCCTTTCTTCCACACCATTCTACTCAGGAGTGTACGTGTTGTGGTCTCCCTCTTAATGCCAGCTTCTTTGCAAAAGTCATGAAACTCATTGGATTCATACTCGGTCCCATTATCAGTCCTTAAGATCTTGATCCTCTTCTTGGTTTGATTCTCGATCAAGGCTTTGAAGTGACGGAAGCAGGAGAACACTTCATCCTTCTGTTTCAAGAAGTATATCCAAGTTTTGCGAGAATAATCATTTGTAAAAGTGAGATAATATAGATATCCTCCCAAAGAATTCACAGGCACCATAACAGATACGTGCATTCTCCTTTGCCATTGAACCTGCCATTCCTTCGATTGTGGTTGGATTTGCCCCTGGAGTGATTCTAATCATCATCATGTGATGTGTCCTTTATATTTGGACACTCCCTCGCATAGTGGCCAAATTTATTTCAAATGAAGCATCTTCCCTTCCTTTCACCCTTTGATCTGGTCTTTCCTTTGAAGTGACCTTTAGACAGAATTATTTCTCCTTTTGGCATGAGAGGAGAACGCAGTGGGGTTGCCTTTGCTTGAAGGCATTTCTTGCTCCACCATCCTTGTCTCTTCTTGAATGCATCTCGACATCAATTCTTCAAATCCCAGAATTCGATCATTGTTGAGAAAAGTGGTTCTAAATATATACCATTCAGATGGGAGCCCTCCAAGGGTAGTGATAGTTAGTTCCTTGTCAGGAATGACTTCTCCAATCGATAGGAGATCATTCTTGATCTCAGTGATCCTTAAGAAGTAGGATTGAATATCTTCGTCCTTTCCCTTCTTAATATCCTTCAGCATATTTTGAGGAACAAAACTTGATTTGCATCACCAACTTTAAATATGCTTACCAGTCTATCGTAGATCTCCTTGGAGGTGTTCAACTCGGAAATGTAGGCCACCAAACACTTGTCAATTAAATCTCGGGTGATCTTCTTCGCTTTGACTTCACCCTTAGTGTACTTGTTCTTTGTAGCAGTCGGTGCATTTGATGGGGGCTCCGAAATTCTGCCTCTCATACAATCCAACACTTCTTGCTCTTCCAATGTCAGATCAAGAGACATCTTCCATCCATGATAGTCAAAATTCTCACAAAGTTCGTCTTCGGTCGGGAAGTGTGATGAGGAACCCATGAAGCCTTTTTTATTTTTCCAACTGTCTTCGATGATTTCTCTTGCTCTTGTTTGGGCTTTGTCTTCATCTCAGCTCTTATAACATGTTAAATTATGGTATGTTCTATGCTTAAGAGCAATTTACTTCAAATCTTCTTATTAGCCCAATATTAATTTCCAATATTGCAATCACATCAACATAGTACTAAAATGCAGATAGAACATAAATGTAAACAACAGAAGACAAGCCAAGACAAGAGACACAAGATGTGGCATCAACTAGGGACAAACCCCATTGCGGGGAAACCCTTCGATCAATTCTTCTATATTCTTCAATAATTCAGCAGAGAAAGAGATAGTACAATATCACAAATCTGTGATTATATAGTAGCAGCAATACAACCCTAACCAACAAAGTCAAAGTTGGTCAAATAGTTCCCAAATGACCTCAAGTCAACCTTGAAGAACTTGGTCTTCAACAACAAGCATATGCAGCCCAAAACAGTCCACAATACCCAATCAACATATGGTCAAACCTGCGGTAGCCCTTTGATAGTCAACGTAGTTCAAAGAGTGGTCAAATCTGGTAAAAAAAGGCTGACCAGAAATGCGGCCAGCCTAAGAGAGGTTACCCAACCCAAACCGTAGTCAAGAAAGCCTCCATGCTGGTCAATTATGTCCAATTTTCACACCTGCAGCTAGGTCGACCCAAGTCAAAATTGCCCTAACCAGAAATCCGCGTCCTCCTTTCAGCCACACATGTGAGAGAGAGATGCTCTTCTAATGTGTAGGAGAGAGAGAAGATGTGTGTTGAGATGACTAGAATAATACCACAAGGTCTCCTTCTTTTATATGAATCGTGGAGGATAAGTTGGGGGCGAAAATCATTGTTTTACTCGCTGACCGACCTTGACAAATTGTCAAGAAATACAAATAAATTCATATCTCCATGAATACATGTCGAAATCGAACGATTGTTAGATCAATCCTACACCTCTTAATGAGAGGAATCCAAGAAAAGTATCAGCTTCCATAAATGAGGTGACCCACATGGAGTTTGGCCCTAGTTGCCAATTTTAACAACCAAAGGGAAGAATTGTGAATGACTTCCAAGCAAACCATATAGAAGGATGTAATGTCCTTCCAGACATATTGCATGAAAGCAAAATGACATAAAGCAAAGCCAGATGGAAAATTTGATAGATTACTTTTTGATGAGTTGAGGACATGACTGACTCATGAACAAAAGTGATGAATGATCTATGCCCTATATATAGAAGTTCCCAAAGGATGAAGACTCGTTATTGTAGACGAAATTCATCACATCGAAGAAAGGAGCTCTTCATGCAGCTGATTGTTTTAGGATCTCCACATAAAGAGTTGTTATAGGTCCCTAGTTAAGAGGGAGTCTGAGAAGAAGTTTCTTACTTAGAAGAAACTTGGAAATTCCTAAGCTGGAAGCTTAGGTACATTCCTCTGTGATAGGAATGAATACATTCCTTTAATGGAATAAAACCTCCTGGTATAAAAAGGAGCGATAGACACGTTGTTCTGATCTTCACTTGGGAAGACAGAATGGAGGATTGTGTAATCATGTGGCATCCAATGCTCTTATGGGATGAGATAGGGCATCCCATGAAAGAGTAGTCATGGAGGACCGATATTCTTTTGGGACTGGAGAGTCAAAGAAAAGAAAAGTCCTTATGGGGCATATCGTGAGAGAACTCGGGTGGGGTATGTTCCTAGAGAGAAAATGATGAGTATATCTATAAATCATTAGTCTCACCAGCATTGTGCTCTAATCTTGTGGACAGATAGAGCTATTAGTCAAAGCCTTGCTATATAACAATGTTTGTTGGTATGATGCTATACAAATGAGTTACAAATCTGAATTCTTCTTATGAGAGATTCTTCATATTAAGAAAGTCCAACATACCATTATGAATACCTCCCTAGTTAAGAGGGGAGTGTTGAAAAGTGTAACTAAGTCTGGTCTTCATAATGACATGTAATTATGATTTTATGTAATGAGATGTAAATAAAAAAAAATGAAATTATTATATTGACTTGCTTCATGGGTTTCATGAGCAAGGGATTTTGTTTTTGAGTCAAGACTCCCATTGAGAGTCTTTAGGGTTTATTCATCTAGTCATAAAAGTGTCATTGTCATGTAAATGGAGTCATGTTACGCTTTGTAAAAAGTCAATATTGTCTATGTAAAGTATCCTCCAAGAACTTTTCACCAAACATCTTCAAGTTGGCCTACAAACGATAGAGAAGGTTGGCCTACCTCCAACAGACATGTTAGCCTAAAGGACATGTGATGAGGCGTATATACACACACTCGTCCTCCATTCGAAGATAAGAAAACTCAACTTGCAAGAAGTGCAAAGAAGAGAAGAAATAGAAGAGCAAAGAAGAAAAGGAACATAAGTGCAAAGAAAGGAGAAAGAGGATTCTTTTAGGAAATGTGAAGTTAGGGTTTCTTCTGGATCAGTGAAAAAGGACTATCTTTTGGGTCGGCAATGTTTCTTTTGGGCCAGTGAAAAGCGAAGTTTCTTCTGGGGCAGTGAAGTTTTCTTCTGGGGCAGCAAGAAAAGGACTCTTTTGGGTTATTGAAGAAGAGACCGAGTTTCTCTAGAGAAGACATAGAGACTGAGTTTCTCTATAGAAGACCTAGAGACTGAGATTCTGTTGGGAAGTTGTGAATGCACAGCGAAAAGGATAGAGACCAAGTTTCTCTAGAAGGATCCAAAAAGGAGCAATTTTAGATCAAGAAGAAAGGCAAAGGAAGGAAGAGGCAGAGCATCAAGGTTGGTGACAAGGTTCTTGAGAGGATACTAGACTCAAGGGTCCGTGTCATGGTCTTGGTCTTTATCAATTGAAGATCTAAAAGAAGAATTTTGATCGGGTTTTCCTCTCAAGAGGTGAGAGGTTTTGGCCCTGGCTAGAGAAGCCTACATACTTTGTCACTTGTCTTTTATTATACATTTTGGTAATTGTCTTGATGAAAGAACACATTAATAATCTAAAGAAGAAAAAGACTATAAGATAAGAAGTAAAAGTGCATCACAAGCAATTATCATGCAAAGAAATTGTTAATTTTGAATTCCTTAGATGAGCTGATGGATGAGCTGAAAGGAGACAAGAACTTCTCCAAGATAGACTTGTGTTTGGGGTACCACCAGATCAGAGTGAGGGATCAAGATGTCCCTAAGACAGCTTTCAGAAGTCACTATGGGCAGTTTGAGTTTTTGGTTATGCCTTTCGAGCTAACCAACGCACCAGCGACTTTCCAATCCTGCATGAACCATTTGTTCCGTGGGTAGTTGCCAAAGTTTGTACCGGTATTCTTCGATGATATTTTGATCTATAGAAGAACCTGGGAGGAGCATTTACAACACTTGGAGGTGGTGTTGTGTATTTTAGAGGCACAGCAGTTCTATGCCAAGTTGTCCAAGTGTAAGTTTGGGTTGACAAAGATGCTCTATTTGGGGCATATTATTAGGGAGGATGGCGTGAAGGTGCATGAGGAGAATATTAGGGCCATCCGGGATTGGCCATTGCCCCGGAATGTGACTGAGTTAAGGGGCTTCGTGGGCATAAGCACCTATTACAGGAAGTTCGTAAAGGGCTTCTCACAGTTGGCAACTCCCCTCACGGATTTGACTAAGAAGGGGGCCTTCGCATGGACAAATAGGGCACAGGCAGTGTTTGAACACCTCAAGGAGGTGATGAGCAGTTGCAGTTGTCTAGTATTAACCCTCCCCGATTTCACTCGGCCATTCACCTTTGACCGCGATGCATTGGGTGAAGGCGTTGGCACAATTTTGTCCTAGGATGACCATCCCATCGCTTTTGAGAGCCGGAAACTCCACCTGCATGAGAGGCCGTATTCCATTTAAGAAAAGGAGATGTTGGCCATTATGCATGCATTGGCCAAATTCCCGCAATAACTTGGTGGGCAACAGGTTTAGAGTGAAGACTAACCACAACAGTCTTCGCCACTTTCTAGGCAAAAGGACCTCAATGACAAGCAGCAGAAGTGGGTCAGCAGATTCTAGCCCTATAATTTTGATATAGAGTATATCAGGAGAAAGCACAATGTGGTGGCAGATGCCCTATCCAGAAGGCCCGCAACACTTTCCCTCATGAGCATTTGTCATGATTGGAAAGCACAGTTGTTTGTGGAGTACTCCAAGAATCGCCAAGCGTGTGAGATTTTGGAGGGCAACTATGGGGATGAGCGCTATCGCGTGATGGCGGATGTTATTTATTACAAGGGGCACATCTATTTGATTCCTAGCTCACAGTTGAAGGAGAAAATCCTCAACACAACCCATGATTCACCATTGTTGGGACACCAGGGGTTCTTGAAGACTTATAGGACAGTTAAGGAATGTTTCTCGCGGAAAGGCCTCAAGGGGGACATGTTGAAGCATGTACAGGAGTGTGACGTCTACTAGAGGAAAAAGGGGGAGTTGACTCATCCAGCAAGGTTGTTGCAATCGCTCCCTATTTTGAAGGGGAAATGGGAGAGCATCCCGATGGACTTCATCACAGGCCTTCCCATGGTGTAGGGTCGTGATTGCATCTATGTGGTGGTGGACAGATTTTGACGAAGTATGCCCACTTCTTCACTATACCCACCAAGTACTCTACTTCGCAAGTTGCAGAGTTGTTCTTCAGGGAGGTTTTCCAGTTGCATGGACTTCCCAAGACCATAGTGAGTGACAAGGACCGCTGCTTCATGGGGGCTTTTTGGCAGGGGCTTTCCAGGTTAGTGAGCATAGAGCTTACACCCAGCACCAACTACCACCCCCAGACCGATGGGCAGGCTGAGATCGTCAAAAAAATGGTTGAAGGGTTACTTGCGGAGCTATGTGACAGGGCCACAGCGAGCATGGGAAAGATGGCTACCCTTGGGGGAGTATTGCTACAATACTACCTATCACATGTCCATCGGCATGTCACCTTTCTGTGCTTTGTACGATTATGATGCTTTATCTTCTGCTGACATTGTCTTTGGACATAGCTGGGCCCCAAGGGCCAAAGATTGGTTCCAGGAGAGCCAGGACATTCTCAACGCTCTCAAGGATAACTTACAGACAGCACAAAATTAGCAGAAGATGTATGCAGACATGCACAAGGTTGAGAGACACTTTAAGGTGGGGAACCTAGTCTTTTTGCACCTCCAGCCCTATAAGTAGTCAACGTTGAAGCAAAAGGGGGCCGAGAAGCTACAGCCACGGTTTTATGGACCTTTCCGAGTCACCAAGAGGGTCGGTGAAGTCGCCTACGAGTTAGAGCTTCCATCGGGAGGCCAAGTGCACAATATCTTCCATGTGTCATGCCTCAAGAAGGTACTCGGCCAGCAGGTGACAACAGTTCCGGAGTTACCTCCATTGGATGATGATGGGCACCTGGTTTTAGAGCTCGAGGCCATCTTAGACAGCAAAGAGAGGAGGTTGAGGAGCAGGTGCCAGGGTCATCAGGGATTTTTTTATCAGGTGGAAGAACCTACCCAAGGAGGATGCTACTTGGGAGGGTGAGCAGATTCTTCAGCATCCAACATTGCAGTTGCTTGAGGACAAGCAATATTTTGGCGGGGAGAATTGTGATATTCCCACTTAGCAATATTGCCAAGGGAAATATCAATTTTGTCAATTTTGTCATATTTTGGATTACTACTTAGGAAAAGTGGGTTGTGGGACCCCACTTAAAGTTTTGAGCTAAAGCAAGGACCCAACGAAGGAGAAAAGAGGACATTGAATGGTTAGTGGATGGTGGGAGCCACCCGTAGGAAGGAATATGCTCCCCTCTTGGTAGAAGTGTTATCGAAACCAAACCGGTCATTGAACCGAAAAACCTTGTGCACTGAGAACTGGTCGGAACTGAAAAATAAAAAATAAAAAAACTGGCTTACCAAAAACACATAAAATAAAAATATTCATATTTTAAAGAAAAAATAGATATATTCATGTACATCCATATGAATCCAAACCGTTTATACACAAATATGCAAAAGTTCTCATTTATATAGCAAGCAATACTGCATATAACCAAATTAACACTTAGTGAAAAACATCGTTGAACCAAAAATGTTACAAACATCATGAAGCAGGCTCTAAAAGGCCTTTATAGTCCAAAATAACATGATAGATCATAGTATTATACTACAGCCTACAATACTACAAGCTATGGCTATAGTAAATCAATGATCAAATCATCAATCATCATCAGAATCAGCATCTTCCTCATCCTCCTCTTCCTCATTTAAAGAATTAGTAGCATCCAAGTCTGGAATGGGATTATGGCTTGATTCCCCTAGCCTTGAAGCTGCTACTGGTGCTTCTGAGATATCTGCCTCTACATCCTGTGGAGGTGGGTCCAAGTCCAACCAAGAAAGGTCTTCATTGTCAAACGTTGGTGCTTGACACTCCACAACCCATTCTGATGTTAGATCAAAGTCACCCAAGACAATGTTGCTTGTTTCAGAGGTTTTATTCAGCAATTGATTACGCCTCAACCTAGGGTTATACTGAACAAAAACCATGTCATTCCACTGTTTTTGCTCCAAACAGTTCCTCTTCTTAGTGTGTATACACTCAAACACATTCCAGTTCCGCTCACACCCTAAAGCACTACATGTCTCGCCAAAATTCTAATTGCAAATTTTTGCAATTGAGAGCATTCACTACCAAATTGTTGCCAACAATAGGCTGCAAAAAGAGTGGAAGGAAGAAAAGTATTAGCAAATGAATTTGAAAATTGAAACTTAGACTCAACAATTACAAAATTCAAATTGAAATCAAATGAGTAAATTATAAAGAAAAGAATTGCAAATTTTAACAATTTTTACCTGGGGGACTCTTTGCTCTATTTCTTATAGCCATAGAAATTCCAAAGGTACCAAGACTCTTACTAAAACTCAAGAGCTTGTTATGAATTTGATTCTGAGGCCTGGAATCTGGGACCATGCGCTCAATGCATTTATACAATCCCCCTAAAACCTCCCCAACAGCCTCGGAATTTGTAGTGTAATGGTACCTTCAAAATTCAGAAAACAAAAACCTGTTCATCAAGTCAACAAAACTAAAAGCTAAAAGCTAAAAGTTAAAACTTATAACTTATAAGCAATGAGAATTGAAATCCAAAATTAAAATCCAAAATTACATACCTTGGATTTAAGTAGTAGCCGGCTGCATGTAAAGGTCTACAGAGTCGAATGTGCTCTAGCCTTGAAAATTGGTGGAGAGGCTAAAGCACATGAGATCTCCAAGACTCAGAAATGGTTTGGGCAGAATCTAACCAATTTGGGAGATATTAAAATAATTAATATTTTTAATGGAGTCACTAAGTATAAACTTAGGGAAAATAAAATATGAATGTGAATTAATATAAAACTGAGTTAGAATGGTCCAAAAGTCATGGATCAAGCAAGACCTAATCTTAGCCATTGATTAGGGACTTAATCTCAGCCATTGAATTGTCAACGAGAAAAGTATAAGAAGAGGCTTGCGGGTCAGTTGGAGAACACATTGAGTTGATCATCAATTCGATTTTATGGGGCAAGGCTTGCTGAGGAAATCGAAGGAGTGATTAGAGTTGCAACTGAGGGGCAGTGAATACAGTAGCAGAGGCAGAGATAGTACTGGGAGCATCAGCGCAGAAGCCGGGAGAGGGTTGACGCAGAGCCAGCTAGAGGCCACGCAGAGGCAACCAGGAGCTGTGCAGAGCCTGAGGAGGGCCAGTGTAGGAGACGCAGAGGCTGACGCAGAGCCCCAAGAGGCTGACGCTGAGCCAGATAGGCTGACACTGGGCCAGAGAGGCTGACGCAGACCCTAGAGGCTGATGCTGGGAGATTTCGTGGGGCAGATTGGAGCTGATATTTGTTTCCGACTTAGAGGTACTACTACCGAGGGCATTCTCTATTGGGTGAGCCATTTCTAGCACCCGAATTGTATTCTGAAACTGCTTAATAATAAAACCCTCTAATAGCTGCACCAGTTTTCCCGCATTGGGTTTTTTTGGGGATATTAGTCCAAAAATAAATATATCACTTGTGTTCTTGTTTCTTTCAATTGATGATCTGTATGTGTTGATACTGTACTTGTATTTATTTTTAGTATTTACATGGTAAATAACTTGTTAAGTAAATGAACAAGTAGGAAGAAATAAATCAGATTGTACAAGAAGAATTTCTGACGGATAGACTTAGAAATTCCAACATGGTATCAGAGGTTGGTTACAGATCACAATATAACTAAGGGCATTAGCTGAGCAGAGCAAGTAGCAGCAGAAACAGTTATCCCGAGTGACAGAAGTTGTTCCTAGCAGAAAGCAGCAAGGAAGGGGTGACATAGTGCCTGTGTCATCAATTCGAGCCAGGAGGAGGATTAGCCAAGTGGCAAAGAGGAGCAAACCTGACCTACGCATTGCCCAGTCATCCTTCTCAGTCAAGAAATATTAACACCCGTGGCCAGGAGGTGCGGATTTTGCTAGTGTTGGGATTGCGCAAAACCTAGAGGCTCTAACCTTCAAATTGCTGAGGCATAGGAGGTTGTGGGTAAGTTGCGGAGTGAAGCTAGTGGGGTATTGTGGTCAGAATAGTACCTAACAGGGCAAGACCAAGGACAAGGGAGTTCCTGCCGAGGAGTTCTAGCTAAGAAATGCGGATCAGTGGTGTAGTTGCACTAACGATCGGAGTGGGGCATCTCGACATTGGCAGAGGGGTTTCCAGGAGGGAAATTGAGGCTCAAAGGGAGTCATGCTGAGAACTTCCAGACGGGAAGTAGAGAGACTTGAAAGAGTCGAAAGAGGAGCAGCAAAATGGCAATGAATGGGCTAGGAGACCAAGATAGATTGGACAGAGCTTCAAACTTCGTAGTCTGGAAGGCCAGGATCTTGTCCATTCTAGATAGGTATTGCATCAAACACTTCGCCTTAAAACAATAGCGGTCCCGGTTGACCTAGCTGAAAATGACAAGTACGAGGAGGCACTGGCCAAGGCAAAGTGCGTCATCCTTGATGGTGTCAAGGATCATGTGGTGCCACACATTGCCAAGAAGGAGACGGCAAATGAGATGTGGGAGGCCCTGAAAAATTGTACTAGCATACTTCTGTGCAGAGGAGGATGTTACTTGAAAACCAGTTGTAGTCAACTCAGATGAAGAAAGGAAAGCAGATAGATGCCTTCCTCGGTGGATTGAAGGAGATCCATGATCAGCTAACTTCCATAGGGGCCACATCGGATCAGGAACTGATGGTGAGGACCGCATTGAACACAGTCTCAGAGGATTGGGAGGTATTTGTCCAGAGCATACTGGGCAGGACGAGCCTTCCAAATTGGGAGGAACTATGGGCGGCTCTTCATCAAGAAGAGATCAGACGGGTGTCAAAGGTAGGGAGTAGCAGAAAAGGGGTCAGAATCAAGAAGGAGGAGGAAGAAGATGTGGCTCTCGCATCTGCAGGAAAGTAGGAGAAACGGAAGAAGAAGGACCTCTCCAAGGTCAAGTGCTTCCACTGTGGGGAACTGGATCACTATGCGAACCAGTGTCCTAGCATACTTCTGTGCAGAGGAGGATGTTACTTGAAAACCAGTTGCAGTCAACTCAGATGAAGAAAGGAAAGCAGATAGATGACTTCCTCGGTGGATTGAAGGAGATCCATGATCAGCTAACTTCCATAGGGGCCACATCGGATCAGGAACTGATGGTGAGGACCGCATTGAACACAGTCTCAGAGGATTGGGAGGTATTTGTCCAGAGCATACTGGGCAGGACGAGCCTTCCAAATTGGGAGGAACTATGGGCGGCTCTTCATCAAGAAGAGATCAAACGGGTGTCAAAGGTAGGGAGTAGCAGAAAAGGGGTCAGAATCAAGAAGGAGGAGGAAGAAGATGTGGCTCTCGCATCTGCAGGAAAGTAGGAGAAACGGAAGAAGAAGGACCTCTCCAAGGTCAAGTGCTTCCACTGTGGGGAACTGGATCACTATGCGAACCAGTGTCCTAGGAAGAACAGCAAGGGGAGGCTTCTGAGACCAAGGCTACACCAGCTAAGGCGGAGAAGGAAGTGGAGACTGATGACGACTATGCCATGAGTGTTCATGCACCTCGAAACATCGAGCTGTAGTCAGACAGACCACAGGCGATAAGGGGCAGAATCCTCGAGGTACCCAACCTCTTGGATTATACCTTGCTACGAAAGCCCCGAAGAGGAGTAGTAGGACTGGCGGATGTCGGTAGAGACGGATGCGGATGGAGCGACAAAGAGGGCTATAGTGCAGGAACCCCAAGACAACGTGAGGCAGTGGTGCGAGAGGCATAGAGTTGTTGCAGCAGCACAGACATCAGAAAGGGAGCACTTGTCAACGACATACGGAGCTTCAGCATCAGGGGTGTTTCTAGCCTAACAAAGATGTCAGAGCTAGGAGATCTGTTACTTCTCAGTAACCGAGTTACAGTGCAGCAGTTAGTAGTGGTAGTGCTATGAGAAGCACGATGCAGCATGATGAGAGGGGATGCAATGGCAGTGGCAGGGCCATGGGCAGCAACATGGATGCAGAGGGAGCTGCCGTACGGATGCAGCAATGGCAGTGGCAGGGCCATCGGTAGCAGTACATGATGCAGCAGTGCAGAGAATGTTGGGCAGCAGGCCTAGCATCAGCACAGGGACCAATGTCGAATGATCAGAGTGATACTCATTGAGTATTATTAGAGCACAATCCTCGCTAAGAGGGAGTGTCGATTTGGGATAGCATCGGGTGTGCTCTAGCCTTGAAAATTAGTGGAGAGGCTGAAGCACATGAGATCTCCAAGACCCAGAAATGGTTTAGCAGAATCTAACCAGTTTGGGAGATATTAAAATAATTAATATTTTTAATGGAGTCCCAAAGTCTAAACTTAGGGAAAATAAAATATTAATGTGAATTAATATAAAACTGAGTTAGAATGGTCCAAAAGTCATGGATCAAGCCAAACCTAATCTTAATCGTTGATTAGGGACTTAATCTCAGTCGTTGAATTGTCAACGAGAAAAGTATAAGAAGAGGCTTGAGGGTCAGTTGGAGAACACATTGAGTTGATCATCAATTGAATTTTCTGGGGCAGGGCTTGCTGAGGAAATCGAAGGAGTGATCAGAGTTGCAGCTGAGGGGCAGTGAATACAGTAGCAAAGAGGCAAAGATAGTATCGGGAGCATCAGCGCAGAAGCCGGGAGAGGGTTGACGCAGAGCCAGCTAGAGACCACACAGAGCCACCAGAGGCCACGCAGAGCCAACCAAGAGCTGCGCAGAGCCTAAGGAGGGTCAGCATGGGAGACACAAAGGCTCCAGAGGCTGACGCAGAGCCCTGAGAAGCTGACGCTGGGCTAGATAGGCTAACGCAGGGCTAGGGAGGCTGACGCTGGGAGATTTCGTGGGGCAAATTGGAACTGATATTTGTCTCCAACTGATAGGTACTATTGCCGAGCGCATTCTCGATTGGGTGAGCCATTTCTGACACCCAGATTGTATTATGAAACTGCTTAATAATAAAACCCTCTTATAGTTGCACCAGTTCCCGCATTGGGTTTTTCCGCGGACATTAGTCCAAAAATAACTATCACTTGTGTTCTTGTTCTTTCAGTTGATGATCTGTATGTGTTGTTATTGTACTTGTATTTATTTTCAGTATTTACATGGTAAATAACTTGTTCAATAAATGAACAAGTAGGAAGAAATAAATCAGATAGTACAGGAAGAATTTCTAATGGATAGACTTAGAAATTCCAACATCTTTCATCAATGATTCTCCATAGAGGAATTTACTTTTGTCTTTTATCCCAATATACTGCCTTTATTTGTTCCTTGGCCTGATCCATGGCCTCATAAACAAAACCCATAGTACATTTATCACTATCCACCATCCACAAAACTCTAACAAGAGACTCACAAAATAACACAATCTCCTCTACCTTTGACTAAAATCTTTTGTCAAATACTTGGTCAACCATTTGTTTCCCTTCTACCTTTTCGTTCCACTGAGATGAATTCCATTTATCACATGAAAACATCTTCCTCAAGTTTGTTTTTTGTTGAACAAGGGATTGCAACAAAAGGAAGTTGGTTGCAAATCATATGATGGTTGATCGAACCAGCTCTTCATCCCCTCTGTGCTTTCTCATAAGGTTCAAAACCTATGAGTGGTTGTAGATGTACCTAGTTATAGATTTTGCATCTTCCACACACTTCTTTACTGACTCAATTTTGCCAATATCCTCAAGCATGAGGTCCAAACAATGGGCTGCACATGGAGACCACCAAATAGTGGGGTGTTTTTCCTTCAACATCTTTCCCACTGCAACATAGTTAGAGGCATTATCTGTGATAACTTGTACAAATTTTCAGCCCCTAGTTCCATAAGTACTTCATCCAAAAGACAAAATAGCAATTGTGCAATCTTCACTTGATCAGATGCATCAACAAAGTTCAAAAACATAGTACAATTTGGACAAGCAATTAAGAAATTTAGTATGGTGCGAGATCTACCATCAGTCCATCCATCAGACATAATCGTGCATCCTATTTTGATCCATGATTGCTTGAACTCTGTAAAGCACTCTTCTATTCTTTGGACCACATTTTGTAAAAGTGCCCCCCTGATATCATGAAATCTAGGGCCTTTGAAGCCCGCTCCACATGAAGTTTTAGCATCAATCATGGGCTGATAATAAGCAGAATTAATAGCATTAAAAGGTATGTCTGCATCATACAACCATCTAGCAATGCATTCATATGCAGCCTCCTCCTATTTTCTTCCATTTAGCATCAAGGGTTGGTTGAGAACCAGGGGTTGTGCGGGGTACAAAGAAGGAGTCAATCCCTTTCCAGGCTGTTATCCTCTTCAAGTTTAAACCAATTGAACTACCCTCTCCAACTTTAGCAGGGAAACTAGAGGAATCTTCAAAATTAGGGTCACTAAACATAGCGTCATCCTTTTGACTTTTGGCTATATATTTTTTAAGTATTTCGTTTTTCCCCTTCTCTTCATTGTAAGCTTCAATTAAACTTTGCATCTCTACTTTGAGATCATGAGAAACATTTTCACAAGGTTTTACTTGCCCTCTCCAATGTGCTAGGTGTTCTTTGATTCTACGAATCCCCCCACCCTTAACTTTTTTCCCACAATAGTTGCAGACTTTTACCCCTTGTTCATTTAAATGACAGTGAACCCAGGTTGAATCATTTTGTTTTTGGAGCCATGGGGAAGAAAAGAAAAATCTGCATAGAAAACCCTATAATTTTTAGAATTTTATGACATTTTTTTTAGAGAAAAATAGAAGAGGAGTAGAAACAATGAAATACCTGGAGAAGATCTGTAAATTTTGAGAAGAGAAGAAGCTCCAACCAATCTGAAAATAAAATCTTCAATCAACTCCAAAATCTCATTCATAAATTTGCCAACGAAATCTCTCAAAAATAACTCTGCAAATTACAACAATTTTTGAGAAAAAAATCAAAGAAAATAACAGCCACAATTTGTTTTCAAACAAAAACTTACAAATCTGAAATTCTGAATTTTGCATCAACAAAACTGGTGTTTTAAAATTTTAAGGGAATAAAAATTGAACATTAATGGTTGAAGAAAACACCTTGAATTTCCCTCCTAATTTGCTTAAGAAAATCAGCTCTAGAGTAGGCCCTACAAATCTACATAAAAACACTGTGGTTTGTAATTTTTATGAAAAAAATCGTTGATTTTTGGAGAAAAATAGAACAAAAAAAAGGACAGAAATTTCCTTGATTTACCCTCTAAATATTTTGGAGAAAATTAGCTCCAAAATCAGCTACGTAGCAACCCCAACAAAATAAAAATAAATTCTTCCACCAGTTGCAAAATCCACTGAAGAAAACCCAAAGATTTCTGAGAAAAATTAAATCTTTGAAGTAGCTTAAAAATATTCCAACCCAACAGCTCTTCAAATCTGCAAAAAGTCTCCCTCAGAACAACCCTGCGAAAAACTCTCCAAATTCTCCTCACCGAACTCAGCTCAAGAATTGCAAGAGACTTGAATGAATAGTGTGAGTAAAATACAGGGGTTGGGGGTGTTTAAATAGCTTTTAGGGAGGCTAGATTAGGTTTAAAAAATAGAGAAACCAATAAAATCAAATCAAAATCAAAAAAAATAAAATAAAATAAACGATTTTTTTAACTGCCTAGCCGCGTGGCCTAGGACCCGCAGACCGGCAAAATCGGTCACCGAACCAGTCCAGACTGATTTGGTACCGAACTGGCCAGTTCCGTAAAGAGCCAGTGTAATGTCCCGAATGGGATATTTCGCTAGCTTTGCAGAAATTAGCTTAACCAAAATTTCTCCATAACATAACCATCTAATTAACAAAAGATTGCCATGTAAAATATAAAAAATAGAATGCATGCAATTTCATAACACGATAAGAAAAAAATAATCCGGCTTTTACTATGATAGATCAACTGCGTTACATGCAAATACAACCAATATAGCTGAGATGAAAAGTTGTCCTCGACAAATCTACTCCAATGTTGCACCAGCCTCCCAAAATTGAATTGAAATCAATCACCGCACCTACGAACTCTGGTTGAATGCATCAAGGAGTTGAGGTGGGTTTCCGTCCACTGTCACCAAAATCACCTAAGGGTTTCTGTCCTGGGGCTACCGATGAAGTAGAGAACCGGGTTCTCAACCTCTTATACAAGAAGTAATGTCAAATCCAAGATGTCCTCTAATGGCCTCCTCCTCTTTTATAAATCTGATGGACCACTCTAGAACCTCCAATTTTATTATTATTTTAATCATGGAGCACTCTTCCCTCTTTTATTTCAATTAAAATATTATTTTTAATGTGGGAATAGCGTAAATTGGCCACCATGCCTGCTCAAGTCACTGAAAATCACTTCTAACCATCTGATCCTGTAGATTTTCTCGTTCCGATTCCAATGAGCTATTACACTAAGGTGTTTTGCCCAATGTTGCAGGAATTGTCCCCTCCCCAAGGATCCAAAGGCAGATCCGCATCCCGTACGGATCCACCACCGATCCTTCGGTGGAACTGCAGATCGGAAAATCAGATCCGCAGATAGTCTTTTTTTGGCAGTTCCTACAAAAATGGATTCGTGGGGCCCCAATCCGCGACTCCTACTACCCAATCTGCAGTTCCTATTTCCCGATCTGCGGATCCAGAAAGGATCGAGTGTGGATCCGTGGAGGTTCGGGCATGTACCCTCCGTGGATCGCTAGCAGATCCGAGAGAAGGTGAACGGTTTCGCAGGAATTTTTTTGTTTTTGGAAATTTCGAACCGTTTTGTGAGGAACTACACTTTCCAAATACTCCCAAGGCGCTCCCTAATGGTAATGTTAAATTCTTAAATTAAAAGTGACATTCTCTTTTATCTTTCATTTCCATCCTTTTACTTAAATTTTTAACATTACCACGAAATGACTCAGGATGTTTGAGAGTGGTTCCAACCTCATCGGATTTCATATGGAGAAAATAGAATTTCATATCCCATTCAAAATTCAGTAGACTTAACAGTTTTCAAGATCAATGGCATTGTGGCGTTTCATTGGATTATATCATGTATGAGGACATGTGATTGGCATTTAATCAAGAGCAACAAGCCCTATATGTACCCCCCAGTGTTGGTGTTATTGATTGTTGAACTCCTTTGTCATGGCCTTAGCAATTATGTACCCTTCACTCAAGTCAAAATCATTGATCAGGCATGTTAAGCTTTCTCTACCATATTATAAGGCTTGGATTAAGTTGTTTGATCAAAATTAGGCAATGTTGACTAAAATCCCTGTAGAATTGAAGTAGAGGCAAAGGCTAGACAAGAGAAGAGGAATCTAGATTGTAGATGGTTGATGCCGGAATGATTAATCATTGATGTACAATGGATGCCATATCTATCTCGATTTATGTAAAAATATGCATGTTTTCATGTCTTCTACAACTAATTTGGTATTTTGGATGTTTTTTTAATATAAATGCAAAAAAATAAAATAAAATATATATATATAGATAGTAGACGCTTCTGAAACGCTTTGCTTCCTAGATTTTTGGAAAATGACGCTTCCTCATCGCCACTTCCAAAAAATGTCCCCGTTTCGTCCCCGCTTCATGCAAAATTGGTTCTGCCAAGTAATCCTCCCGAAATGCCATCTTAAGCGTAATTAATTGAGTTAGGCCCATTAATAACTCTATTTTTTGAAAGCTGTTGGAATGCCATGGAACGAAAGGCAAACTATGCAGATGATGGAATATACCAAGCGAATGCCATCAGACCTCATAAAAACCCCTCAAGGCCCCTCCAAAAGCCCCTGGCCCCGCTGAGGATGCCAACCTACACATGTGACCTGTCTGCCCCCAACTCTGAAAGTCCATCCTATCCATGCCATAAGGAACACCAGAAAAAGGATCATTACAAATCCTCACACCCCAAGATTGCTTGCCCTCAAGCAATTCCAACCTGTGGACCAATCTAGTGGCCCAATGCAACTGAGACCCAATCCCCAGATCCCATATGAACAATTGGGTGATGCTCTGCCTCTATGTCAACCCACCATGAACGGACCCCTCAATGCCCGGATCCCAGACCATCCCCTGACTGAACCTATCATCAAATGATCCTCCTGGACCCCCATGCCACCAAGAAAAAGCATCAATGCTCCATGGCTCCTGTTGTGCTATAACTCCAATCATGAGTGTTGCTCTATCCACTGCGTACCAACTCATCACCTCTGTCTAATCCAACCCTTGGCATAGACCAAGGTCGATCTTACCATGTTGATGTAGTGTTGAAATACTAATGAGTGGCCAGCTTATATCTTGTTGCCAACTGGAGCATGTAGTATCCCTCACTTCTAAGGGCTCCTGCATTGTAATGCTCCTAACTAAAAATGATACTCCATCAATAGGGTACCAACTCATGATCTCTCGCCAATCCAATCCATGGACACCTATGTAAGAAACCAATCTACTAGGCTTATATGGGTCCCTGCTCAACTCAGGATGCTCTATATAGTTAATCCACAAGATTTGTCTAAGGAAACCTCCCGCTCTCTCTACAATAGGAAAATGTGGCAAAGATCTGCTACCAGCCCTGTTTATGTACTCCTGGAGAGGGTTGCGGCCTGGAAATATTGCAACTCTACCAACTGCCACTGCACCTATCTGCACTGCATCAATGGGCAGGCCCAAAGATGGATGCACCACCATCTCCAGCAACTCCTCCCTCCTCTAATCACAAACTTTGTCCTCCTGCCATCTACTAGCCTCATGCAAAACTACCTTGTCAGCCTCCAACACCTCCCGAGGACAAGTGTCTGCAAATACTACCACCCTGCTAGGTGTTTGAACTTTGTACATTTGTCTGCTCCTCATCAATGGTTGACCCCAAGGGTGGTTGCCCATCCTCGTCCATCACGGGCTCAATCTGAGCCTCCAACGAGCTCGCCCCAAAAGGCTCATCAGGCATATTGCGCTCATCATCCTCCTCAGCCGACTCATGCCCATCATATGTTGCTCATGCTGAATCATCACTGGTGACTCATCATCCTGAATGTCTCCCATAGGATCCATTGACTGCTCACCATACACACTTGAATATAAATTTGGCCTGTTGTTAACAACCCCACATGACTCATGCTCCTTAGAGGCATCCTCGAATGAACCCATGGACTCATCCAAAGAAGAATCCTCACCCTGAGAGGCAGAAGGAATCTCCTCTTGCTCTACCTCTATCATCCCCTCAGTGTTACTCAAGCATGAGTGATCAAGTCCCCACGGTCCCTTGCAAATGAAGCAGAGACCCTTCCTCCTCATCCCATTCTTGTTGCATGATCCACCAAACTTGAGAAACTCCTCCCTAGTCAATTGTCTCTTGAACAAGCCAATCTTTTTCTCAACCAACCTTTTGTCTAGTTCATAAGCAAGAGGTGAAACCAGTTGTTCTCTGCTCCAAATGGTCAACAATCTAGCCCGCAACTCCCTACAAATGGCATCACAATCTCCCATAACTGAAGACAAAATAGACAACATGTTTTCTTTGACCGTCTCAGTGTGATGTTTCTTAATGTTAAATAAACATTGGAACATCTGATGGATCAAGTCATCGCACCCCCAATCAAGCATGATGTCATAAGATCTAACCATGGCCATGATTTCTAGAATCTCAAGCTTCTTCCCAAAGATAGAGCCTGCACTATTGTTCAAGTCCTGGAAAGTTTCTATTATAAATCTGAAAACTCTCCTCATAACATCACCATTGTAAGGAGCTATAGGGGCAGTGAGTCTCATGTTGTTACTGAGACAAGATGCAACTGGATGTCTAACCCCTTCACAAGACTTCTCCAAGAACTTGTGTTGTATGAGAGAAAGCATGGCAGGTTTTAAGGCCCAACTTTAGCTTCTTCCCCTCTGACTGACCCACCTTGGAAAGGAGTGAGTCTAGTTCGTCCAGTTTGAAAAGGGCTTTCACTGTGAACCTCATGTGTTTCAAATCAGTCCCCAAGTGCATAGATTTTGTGTCCTATTTCTGGCTTCTTCTGCAAATCTCTTGGCTGCTCATGGTTAAGAATGGCATGGATCTCTTTTGAGAATGGTCTGCTGGCCAATTTTGTTTTTTGATCTATATTGCAGCCCCTTGAGGGACTACTGTGTTGGTGTACGAGATGTTTTAAATACTCCATTGTTAATAACATATATGGAAATAAGGTCAGTTCAGTTACAATTAGTCAACAAATGACAATAAAAGGCTACTATAGTAGCATGTAAAAACATTGACATACTCTAGCAACCAATTTTGCTCACCACTTAGGACATTTATTGACCATTACAACAGTATTTGACTCAATACATGGACTTCTCACTCAGCCACACATTTACTGTCAACATAAGACTGACCAATTCTAACAGTCCAGCCCTATACTTAAGATAATCTGCCCTTTAACGACTCTGATTGTAGTATTACCTTGAAAAAAAAAAAATGCCCCTGCTTTACCAATGACTTCCCAAGTGTGTTGGATGTGTTAATTTTTGGGGTGCTTTGTCAAACAGTTAGATGGTGATCATGCTGTAACTGTTTCTTGATTTTTGTTCCCAATACAATTGGTGTATGTACCAAAAAACTTCAAAAATAGACTGATGCTACTTATATTTGACCCAGACCCCGAAATTTACACAATAACATCACACAAGCAGCTTTTGAAATATAAACGGTACATGGAATAGAAAAGAACGATGGAACCTGGAATGACGATCAGCTAGGCACCCTCCAATTTGGTGACCAAATGCAGAATCAAGGCGTTTCCAGATTAAGCCACTACATTGTATGAGTGTCTCACCATAACAGCTTTTAATCATGCCCAAAATGCATGCACAGGCGAGTCAATATTGCTCCCACACACAGTGACTATGTCCACGGACAGTCTGAAGTTATTGATGTTTTGACCTTTTCATGCAGTGCTCTGCTACAAGTATATCTTGAGCTCCGACTCCATTGGCTCACAAGTTTGAGATAGTTGTGGCTTTAATACAACACTCAAGCTTGGAGTTTACTTCAGCAACATGGAATATAGGAGAATGACCCTTCCAATTCTCTGCTCTTTAACCTCTGCTACAGCCACAAACTTATAGGACACTTTCAGCAATTGGACAACTTGTGCTCCCTTCTGACTGATATACACCTTTGTATAGTCACATCTCGTTATTACAGTAATCACAGCCCCTCAGCTACAAAATTAACAAATGCAATCTTCATAACTCTGCGAGATGCAATCGGCCTTATTAAGCAATCGAATGTTGGCTCAGAAAATCAATAAATTCGATCTCCTGATTGCAAAATACATCAGGCCTGAAGTGCTAGGGACCTGGGCCAGCGTTTGTTTCTCATTCAACAAGAAATTTGCATCCCCCTCTCGGCCTTACTTAGCTGAGAAACCTTCGCCCAGCTCTGAAATTGATGTCTACATCTTTCTTCAGCAATATAGTCCTAGACACAACGATCATAAAGGGAGATCCTTGTTGAAATTTCTAAGTCTGACACATTAGAAATCCCTACTGCATTATCTAGTTTATTTTCTCCTACTTGTTCTTTTCATTAACAAGTTATTTATAAATATAAACACTGAAAATAAACACAAATGCAGCCTTAACTCATATACAGATCAGCAACTAAAATCACTGAGACAACACAAGGGACACCATTATTTTTGGACAATCGTTCCCGGAAAAACCCAATGCGGGAAAACCAGTGCAGCAGATATGAGGGTTTTATTATTACGTAGTTTTTGAATACATCTAGGGTGCGAGAAATGGCTCACCCAACAAACAATGGGCTTGGCAGTAGTACCTCTCCTCGGAGACAGATATTCCTGCTGATCAATCACCAGATGAACGATCCCACAGCAACAATTGCAGCTCCTTAACTAGACATCAAAAGCTGCTCCAAGCTTCTCTGCGTCACACTGCAGGGACTACGTCACCCTTCTCGGCTCACCAGCACTCAGTCTGCCCCACAAAAATCACCCAGCACTGCCTCTTGACCCTATGTCAACTCTGCTAGCCTCTGTGCAGCTACTGAAGCCTCTACGTCAGCCCCTTGGCTCTCTGTGTCAACTCTCAGACCCTCTCCTACACCCACACTGGCATCTTTAGCCTCTACGTAGATCCCAGTTGCCTCTTCGTCAGCCTCTCCAGGCTTTGCATTGTCTCTCTGGCATTATCTCTGCCTCTCTGCTATGTATTCTTGACCTCATGTCGAACTACCCCTCGCT
Organism: Pinus taeda; assembly: GCA_000404065.3. Classification (NCBI taxonomy): domain Eukaryota; kingdom Viridiplantae; phylum Streptophyta; class Pinopsida; order Pinales; family Pinaceae; genus Pinus; species Pinus taeda. Next base: position 64,365 of record APFE031227165.1, read on the forward strand.
GCAACAGATCACTAGCTTGATTCTCTCAGCAAGACCCCACTCTAGAAAATCAAACTGACTGATCAATTTGGTGTATCTCCAACTGACCGAGATTAAGTCCCTAATCAACAGCTAAGATTAAATTTGGCTTGATCCATGTCATTTAAAACATTCTCACCCAATTTTATATTAATACCCATTAATATTTTAATTTTCCTAAGTTTAGACTTAAGAACCCATTAAAAATATTAATTATTTTAATATCTCTCCAACCGAGTGGAATTTCCCCAAACCATTTATGGGTCTTGGGGATCTTATGTGCCTTAGCCTCTTCACAAATTTTCATGGCTAGAGCACATCCGATGCTACCACAAATCAACACTCCTTAGCAAAGAATGTGCTCTAGTAATGCTCCATCAATGAAACATCACACTGATTCTCCACACTGGTACCTGTGTTGATGCTTGGCCAGCTGCCTCATATCATTTGCATTGTTGTTGCCCATGACACTGCCACTGGCACTGCTACATCTGTAACTGTATCTCCCTCTCAATATGCTGCCCATGTTGCCCCTAGCACTGCCACTACTAATTGTTGCACTGCAATTCAGTTACCAAGAAGTAGGTAATTGACTTCTCCCAAACACTAACATCCCAGTCAGTCTGGAAGCCTTGTTAAACTGAAGCTGCCTCTGCTGCTATCATGTGCTCCCTCTGCTCCCACTGCATTGTTGCATACACCTTCGTGCCTCTCGCACGACTGCAACCTCTACCATGCTGCCTCAGATTTCTACACCCAAGCGTTGCCTTCTTGCTCCACTACACTTTACTCCCCCCGACATCTACCATTTTGCTACTATCATTAAGAGCTCCTGTAGCCGAATATGATCCAAGAATTTGGGCACCTCAAGGATCCTGCCCCTAATTTGTAGTCGTCCTGACTAAACTCGATCTCTCCCCACCTCTTCTCTGGAGGTGCGTGAGCACTCATGGCACAATCGTCATCAATCTCGACCTCTTTCTCCGCCTTAGCTGGAGCTTCCTTGGAGTTGGAAGCCTCTCCCTTGCTTTTCTTTCTGGGACACTAAGATGCATAATGACCCATCTCCCCACAATGGAAGCACTTCACCTTGGAGATGTCCTTCTTCTTCCTCTTCCCTTGTTGTCTCGCAGATGCTAGAGACGCATCCTCCTCTTTTTTTATTCGACTTCCCTTGCCACTACTCCGCGCCTTGGTTAACCTCCTGATCTCTTCTTGGCAAAGAGTTGCCCATATCTCCTCCCATCCTAGAAGAGTAGCCCTGCCCCAAATACTTTGGACAAATGTCTCCCACTCCTCGGAGACTACATTCAGGGCGGTCCTCACCATGAACTCCGGATTCGATGTAGACCCCACGAAAGTAAGTTAGTCACGAATCTCCTACAATCTGAGGAGGAACTGATTTATCTGCTCTCCCTTCTGCATCTGATACGATCGTAGTTGATTCTCCAATAGCATCGCTCACTGCACGGAAGTGCTCTGATACAAGGTCATCAAAGTATCCCACATCTCCTTTGTTGTGTTCTTTTCAGCAATATGTGGTATGAAATGATCTTTGACCCCATCTAGGATCATGCACTTTGCCCTCGCCATTGCATCCTCATACTTTTCATTCTCAACTAGGTCAACTGGAATAGCCACGGTTCTCAAGGCAAAGTCCTTGATGCAATGTCAATCCAGGATTGCCAGGATCTTAGCCTTCCAGATGACAAAGTTGAAATCCCCATCCAACCTGTCCGGATCCCTCAGTTTGTTCACTACCATTTGAAGAAATTTCAACCCACACTCTGGTTATCAGTTTTCCTTATGACTCCATGCATTTAGTTTTAAATCCAAGCATAATAAAAATTCTAAAAATCTGGAAATGACAATATTTTTCTGAAAACACAAATTTAGAGATTTCACAACCGCTGAAATTGCAGAAATAAAACACAGCAAAATTATGACAGCCACACACAGAAAATAACACTGTGATTTTTGGTCAATGCGACCTCGGAAAAACTCCTACAACTCTTGGGGAAAACCAGTTTGAGAGCTCTTCTTTATTTCTGAAAATGCTTTTACAGAGAAATTGAAATACACAGTAAAATTTCCAGCAACCACAAATTACAATTTATCTCGATTTCCGTGCTTGAACTCTGCCTCGAAAATCATGCCAATCAACAAACAACCAAAACAGAAATTTTGACAGCATAAATGTTGTAAGGCCTGCCTCGAAAAATGTGCCCAAAACTTGTTGTACGCATTGTACGAACTGTACAGATTTCAGCAGTACAATTGCCTCAAAATGTGTGCCCAAATCTGCATTGAAATCCGTACCCTTGCTGCTGCCCCTCTTCCTTGATTTTTGTGCCTTTCTCCTGTTGTACGATTTTGCCTTGGGAAGCGTCCCAATAAATGTTGTTGTCCAGATTTGCTAAAATGTATTCTTGTTGCTCTCTTTCACTTCTTCGCTGCTCAGAAATTTTCTCCTTGCTCTCTCTTCTTTTTCTCTCAAATGCTCATTAAAGAATGAATGATATTTTCCTCTTCTCTTCTCCTTTTATTCTCAAAATGACTTTTTGAGTTACCCTAAGATCTAATGGCTGAGATTCATTTAGATCTAGGGATGAGAATAAATGTGCATTTAATTCTCACTTTCTATTTTTTAACTCGCCCACTTAAATAAAGATACACTTAACCTTTTATTTCCATAGTCACTTTTTTACTTTCTAATTCTTCATTGATTTTAATAAAGTCACCTTTAAATTAGAATATAACTTTACCACTTATAAAGTCACTTTTAAATTAGAATGTAACTTTACCACTTATAAAATCACTTTTAAATTAGAATGTAACTTTACCACTTATAAAGTCACTTTTTAATTAAATTGACTTTACCACTTATAAAGTCACTTTAGGAGAAAAATACAAATAAATTTGGACACTTTTCGCTAGGCTAAAGATCAAAGCCTTAGGGAACCACTTGTCCTTTGGTACCCAAATTTCCGCTCCTCTTCTGGACTCCCTCTGAGTTTCAACTTCCCTCTTGGAAATCTCCCTCTGAGTCCTAATTTCCCTCTTGGAAATCCTCCAGCCAAATGTCGAACCGCTCCTCTCCAATCCTCCTTGCAACTGCAACTTGGATCTAGATTTCTTGGCTATAAATCCGTCAAGGTAGTGACTTCCTCTACATTGGTTTTGTTCCCTTAGGTATTGTTCTGCACTGACAGAAATAGCACCCGACCAACTTCTCAATCACAATCTACCCATAACTCCTCAAGCCCCGACAACTAAAGAAACTGAGCCTTTTAGGCTCTGCGCAATCCCAGCAATGGCAAAATCTGCTCCTCCTGGCCACAGTGTCAATCCTTCCTGGCTGAGAAAGCTGACCAGACACTATGTAGGTCTGATCTTCCCCTCTCTACCTCTACGCTGACCATCCTTCTGGCTCGAAATGATGATGCAGGCGCTTTCCCTCACCTCTTCTCTATTACTTCTGCTCCGGAAGAGCGTTGTCTCTCGGGACAGCTGCTACTGCTGCAAATTCTTCAGATTACTGCTAGTGCCTTTAGTCTTCCTGTGAACTACAATCTTCTGAAACCACGTTGAAATTTCTAAGTCTGACACATTAGAAATCCCTACTGCATTATCTAGTTGTTAAAATTGGCAACCAGGGCAAAACTTCATGTGGGTCATCTTATTCATGGCTGATAATATTTTTATTAAATTCCTGTCGTCGAGAGGTGTAGGATTGATATAAAGATCATCCGATTCCGATAAGTATTCATGGAGATATGAATTTATTTTGATTATAAAATTATTATCAAGTCGACCTACAACTCATGTAGGCTCAGAAGCCCAACAATCGCATCTATTCACCCACCAACGTTGTGTATAAATATAAGAGGACTTTTCCTCATTTGGACTCACTCATCCCATCACATCTCTCTCTCTCTACTGCGCAGATATGAGTCTCTTCTCTACTGCACTGAAATGGATCTCTCTCTCTCACACGTTTGAAGCCAGAAACTGCTGAAACTGAAGCTACATTTGCAGAAGTAAAGATTGACTTGTGATGCCTAGAATATCTCCTCTTTGGAACTGCGTTGTAGGTTCATCTGAACCTCCTCTAAAAGCCGCAACTTTTGGTGGTGGAATGAAGTCAATCCGATGAATGGTTTGCAAGATATCGACTGCCCTAGATGAACGGTTTGCAAGATATCGACTGCCCTAGTTTGAAGCCGGAAACTGCTGAAACAGAAGCTGCAACTGCAGAAGTAAAGATTGACCTGTGTGGCCTATAATATCTCCTCATCTAAACTACACTATAGGTTCATCTGAACCTCCTCTGGAAGCCAAAACTTTTGTTGGTGGAATGAATTCAATCCGACGGTCGGTTTGTGAGATATCGTGTACCCTAGTTTGATAATGAAGCCGCTAATGTTGATGCTACTGATCTAGGGTTTGCTACTGCTGATATGAATCAGATTCATTCTACTAATTCTCTCTGCTGAATTATTGAAGATAAAATAAGATTTTATCAAAGGGTTTCCCCACACATTGTGGGGTTTTTCCCTGGCTAGCCGCCACATCTTGTGTCTCTTGTCTTGGCTTGTTTTTTGTCGATCATTTAATGTTCTATCTGCACTTTACTTTATGTACATGTGATTGCTAATTGGTGGAATATAATAAGAAAAAGAAGTAAATAGTTATAAGCATAGAACATACCATAACTTAACATGAATAAACTTCAATAATTAATTAACATTCTAGGCTAATAATATAGATACATGAGAGGGACTTCTGCTACTAGGGTTGGGCCCTAACCCAAGAGCTTCAGCCCCCTGAGTCAACTTAGTGTTGGATCAAAACAGAACTTCTCATTATTCCAAAAGTATCAAATACATCATCAAAATAATAGTGAAATATTTTTCATCTCAATGTCCTATTGGCTACAAATAAAACTTTGAATCCTAATGAGTTCCTTAGCATGTTTATTTATACAAAAATGGGGCTACCAAAATCTCACTAGAAAATAGGGATATTTGACTCCCTAACTCAAGAATAGGTTAATCTAACTCTACTTTGACTTGCACTAGCTAGGCTGCCAATGAACTCAGTCTGCTTGGCTTCCAATGACACTGAGTTGATGACATAAGTGGGGATCTTCGATTGATTGGAGGTTTTAAGGAGGTAGACCACCTCCTAGAATCTCTCTTGCTTGTCTACTCCGAGTTCCTGCACCCAAATTAACTCAAAATTGCTCAAATGCCTACATTTAACACACATTATGCCACATGACATAGAAACACATATTTACTCCTCACACTTAGCATAATTTAATAAAATTTGTGGATAAATGTGAGAAAATATATAATTTAACAAGACGAGGGATGGCATTTTGACCCATATAATATACCTATTTATGAGCCTCATCATAGACATTCCAAAAACAACATTCAAAACTCATGAGGGTCATTATGAATTTGCAGTCATGCCATTTGGCCTTACTGATGCACCTTCAACATTTCAAGGTTTGATGAATTCCATTTTCAAACCCTTCCTTAGAAAATTTTTGTTAGTATTTTTTTATGATATACTAATCTACAACAAGTCTTGGAAAGATCATGTTCAACATGTTGACAGGGTGCTCAAATTATTGGAGGGGAGATAATTATACGTAAAAACATCCAATTTTTTCTTTGGAGTACAGGAGGTGGAACATTTGGGTCATATTGTATCTCATGAGGTTGTTAAGGTAGACCCTAACAATCTTAAAGCCATTAAGGAATGGAAAATTCCCACAACCATAAATCATCTTTGAGGATTTCTCGAGTTGACAGGGTATTATCACAAGTTTGTTAAGAATTATGGGATAATAATAGCACCTCTAACAACACTATTGAATAAAGATGCATTTTCTTAGAAGCTAGAAGTGACTAAGGACTTTGAACATATTAAAGAGGGAATTTTCCAAACACCGGTCTTAGTTAGGCCTGACTTCACAAAAACCTTTATTGTGGAATGTGATGCCTCAGCAAATGGAATTGGTGTTGTTTTAATGCAAGAAGGAATACTCGGTGTTTTTGAAATTCGTCTAATCAAAGGAAAGTATTTACAAAAATGTATTTATGAGAAGGAAATTTTGGCAATACTACATGCTCTAAAGTAATGGATACCTTACCTAATGGGAAGACACTTCAAAGAAAAAATGGATCATAATAGTCTTAAATACTTTTAGGAACAAAGATTATCTTCATAAGAGAAGCAAAAATAGGTCAAATTGGGTTATGACTTTGAAATCATCTACAAAAAGGGGAAGCAAAATGTTGTTGCATATGCACTCCCAAGAAATAATGAGGGTGTGGAAGCATTACTTTGTGCCATTTCTATTAGCCATCCTAATTAGATAACCAAAGCAAGGGATGAATGGAAGAATGATGAAGAGTTGTGGGCACTCATTCAAAAATTGCCGCAAGATCCTAGTACATATGATACATTTAGCTAGAAAAATGATTCATTATGGTACAAGATCGCTTATATATTTGTAATAATCCCCAACTCAAGAAAAATATTATTTTGGAATTGCACACCTCCCCCTTAGGAGGGCACGCAGGATTTTTGAAAACTTACCAGAGGGTCAAGAAGGAATCTTCTTGGGATAGTCTTAAATCTAATATTCAGAAGTTTGTGGCATAATGTTTGGTTTACAAAAAAATAAAGTTTAGACAATTCAGACCCCAGGTCAGTTACAACCTTTAGTCATTCCAAGTCAGTGTTGGGAGGAGGTCTCAATGGATTTTATCACAAGCTTACCCAAGTCTAAAGGAAAGAGTATCATCATGGTGGCAGTTGATAGACTTACCAACTATACACACTTTTATGAATTACCTCATCCTTTTAAAGCCAATATAGTTTCTACTAAATTTATGGAAACAATTCAAAAGCTACATGGAAACATGTTGGCTTGATGGGCCCTGACCCAGGTTCAGCATTAGTCAACCAAGCAAATCCCTACACTACTGGCCCTTTCGGCATCAGTTTGCACAGTGTGGACCAAAGTCTCCCCCGAAGCAGTATGGGGGGGTGCAAGAACCAAGTTTTCACACCTTGAGATGGTCGTGATGTCGACTTTACACCTTAAACACTTCCTTCGCGCATATCGATAAGCCTTTAGGGCTTGTTGGTGTACTTTCTCTTTCATCTCTTAGAACCTCCGTGAAGGTATATGATCGTCCTTCGTGCAATCCTAAACGAGAATTCGGGTACTTACATGCCTTTGCTACTATGTTATTGTATAATTTCCTAAATTATCCTAAGTGTTCATCGAATTTACCATGCAGTTAAGATTATCTTCGCGTAAACATATATCACTATTTGCATTCATATAATAGATAGAAACATATACATTCGCGCATCAAATTAGCATAAAACCACAACTTAACATAACATAATCACATGCGATCCACAGAGGAAAAAGACCTAGATAATTTCAGAATACTTCTCTTTATTGATGATTTAGATTTTCAATACAGACTCTATCTGCCCTGCGCACACAGCTGCAGGGGTCTGCACCCTAAACTGCGAACATCTACCCTAGGCCTCTGTGCACTCAGATGTAGAGCATCTTCCTACGCTAAGACTCTCGCTCTTAGCTTTTCACATACTCATCAAATGCTTCTTCTTCATTGACTTCTTGCTTAGACTCCTCTGGGACCTCCTTTTTATACAATCCCATGGTCTACGGACCAAGGGAAGATCTCTAAAACCGACACAACCTATCTAGACTAAGGGTGAAAAACCCTTTTTGACTCTTGATATATTCACACTTTGCAACCATAAAACGTGTATACTTTACATTTATTTATACAAACTTTGGCCTTCTGCCCCAAAACTTGGGTTTTTAATCCCAAAATTTACCTCGAGGGGACCTGTTCCCAACAGGCCCCCAACACAAACATGGTGACTCACCCTCGAGTCACTTTATTGGCATGGAGATCTTGTTGCAAACACCTCCCATCTCGACTTAGACAACTACTACCTCAGCGGTGCACTGTGTTTCCACCTACTTCATCTCCTTGACCAACTACTCTATCACTGGTCCTGTGTTGTGTGACTTAATCTTGTGCTGAGTCTCCTACAGACTAGCTAGATTGCCTTCAATAGTGGTCATCATCAAGTAGGCCTCATCCAACCAAGGCTTCAAGCGAGCCTTCAGCATGGCTTCCTTATGTTGGGTTGCATCTACTTGCTCTTTCAACACTTTGGCCTCCTGCAACTTAGCTAACCTCTATGTGATGCCAACAGTGCGCGTTGTCACTTTGACTTCGTTGTAGCATTGTTGCAGCTCCCGCGCTTCAGTTTCCAGCCACTGTACAGTAGGATATTCTTGTAGGTAGGTGACTACCTCGAGCGACTACTCGAAGAGCATGGTACAGTCCTTCACTACGCTCTCCACCGCTGCTACCACGTCTTTCACAACGGTCTCACGCTGCTCTCTGATCTCTGGCGGAGTCGAAAGCTGGGCCTTCAACTAAAACTCTGCAATTTTGAGGTTCAGCTCTAGTTGAACCTTTGCCAATTTAGTTCATGTGTCGCGCACTCCAGCAGCGAGCTTCCAAACCCTCACATCTATCGACTCAGCCTCAGGAATTCTCAGCTCTGGGATAGTCCTGCACGCCTCATCCACAACTATGGCAATGCACTGGTTCTTATCTGTAATTTCATTTACAAGGTTAAGGGTGGAGTCTCTCTTCACGGTGAGCTAGGTGTTATTTACCTTTTGTTCGTTGATCACCTGCAACGTTCATTGTTCACGAGCTCGAAGTTCTGTAATCACGTCGTCCTACAAAAGGTGAAGCGCCTCATTAGGAAGTGTAGCCAGTTTGAGTCGAACTCTCTTGAGGGTGCTAAAAACAGGTCTGTCATCTTCAATCTCTATTATCAGTGCTCCATCTGGTAGCACTATTTCTTGGGGATCCCTTGCCCGCAGCATCCCTACAAATTTTGAGGTGTCAGGCACCAAACTGGTTGACGCTGCGTGTTATGCTCTTAACCTGCAAGACGATACCAGAATACCAAATATGCGAAGAAATATACCCAGAACATAGAACAATGAGAAATAACAATTAGTATTTTATTATTCAGAAATCAATGTTCACTTGCCTCTTTGAGGGGGAAACCTCTAATAGATCTGAGCTCAATGACAAAATAAGACACGATTCTCCTCGAGGGGAGTCTCTATACTTTATATATGATTCATACATGCAATACCATGGTTCTTATTAATACCATCTATCTAATACCATGGCCCATTTGCAACTAACTGGGGTCCCTTCATTAAATGCGGGTTAACCACTTACAATTATTAATATGGGCTTTATTGACTCTTTACTTAACTATAACTATGACTCAATCCTATTACAATAAATAAGGGCGTTAGGGTTGGACCCTAACATGCCCTCCCCCATAAGAATAGCCTTGTCCTCAAGGCTGAAGCTGAGGAAACTACTGAAGGATAGTGGCTGGTTCCCAGGTTGCATCTTTTGGAGTGGTGTCTTTCCACTTGACGAGGACTTCCTTAATTGTGCGGCCACGCAGGTGCCATTCTCAAGTGTCAATAACCTGTTTATGTTGGAGCCACATTAACCCTTCTTCATCCACTTCAGGTAGACTGGTTTGACTTCTACAATTGTTCCCAATCACTTTATTAAGGCATGAGACATGGAAGACTAGATGGGATTTTGCAGTGGTTGTCAAAGCTAGCTTGTAGGCAACTTCTCCAATGTGTTGAAGTACTTGATACAGTCCATAGAATTTTGGAGATAATTTCTGACAACCCTTGTCTTTGAGTGATGTTTGCTTATATGGTTGCAGCCTCAAAAATACCTAATCCCCTTCTTGAAATTGGTGTTCTAAATGATGTTGATCTACCTGTTGCTTCATGCAGTTTTGGGCTTGATGAAGATTCTCTCTAAGGTGCGCCAGCATGGTTGTGCAGTTCTGTAGGAGTTGATCCACTTCTTGTACCTTTGAACATCCCTTGATATAAGAAGTAGGGGAAGGAGGGAGTTGACCATAAACTGCTTCATATGGAGTCCTTTTGGTGGTGGCATGATAGTTGGTGTTATACCACCATTCAACTAGAGGTAACCACTGTACCCAAAGATGTTTCTTTTCTGAGGTGAAACACCTAAGGTAGGTCTTTTTGCACTAAAAATTGCCACCTTAACATTCTGCTATCAGTGTGAGTTCATTACCACTCATACTTTCCCCCTCTGCAAGTCTGAAGCATCAGTTCCTCATATCAAGCGTTCAAAGTAAGAGAAAAGCCCTCAAAGTCTTTAAAACTCTGGTTCTGCACTTTCCCTTGTATTACCTACGGTCCCACACCTAATGGTCAAATCTTCTGCACACTTGACTGCACTGTCTCTGTGTTAAAGGTGTGGACCCCTATAAAATTTAAAAAGGCACGAGTATATTCTAAAAAACTCACTTTCAGTCATTTTTAGAAGCTTCTGGAAGGAATCTTGAGGTGGCAAGTTCGCTCTCTTAAGGTTCATGCATCCCATACCTTAAGGAGCTAACCCCTTGATGTGAGGAGCTTATCCCTTTGAAGGAGGATTCTATCCCTTCATAGGTGGACCTATAACCTCTTCCTCTACACTATAAAAAGAAGCATTGGGAATGGAAAGAGGAGAAGCTGAATATTTTTGAGGTGAAATGCTGCTAGAACTTGGTCTTCTTTAGTTGAGTTTTTATGAGGAAATATTACATACCTCTAAGATCTCATTTGGAAGAGTGCAAGGCTTGTCAAAGTAAAGGAAATTCCTATTTCGGACGCCAAGAAGAGCTTGTTCAACATCAAGGCTGAAAAGGTTGTAAGGTTTTTCTACTTCAAAGTTAATACAAATAAATTTGTTTTTTTCAATAAGCTATTGATTCATGGTTTATTTTATGGATTCCTTGATTACCATAATAGACATGATTTATGATATTTGCTATGCATGTGCTATTTAATGTTTGTTTGTTTGTGATTGCAGGTCTTCAAAGATAACTCTTTCAAACGACTGGAGGATCACCACTACGAACAAGTATTGGATATAAGGTAGGATCTTAACACCTTTGTAGTATTTACTTATAAATCGCATATGTCTAGAGAAAGATAGGTTTGTTTGTCTGTTTGTTGCTAGACTATCTCTTATACTAGGGAGATCAGCCTTGTCTACAAGATCGATTTATCCAGCCAACAGGTCTCCAGACATTTGTTGACTGCTTCAGTTTGACCATCAGTTTGTGGATGATAGGAGGTACTAAGTTGTAGTTGGGTACCTTGTAGCCAGAAGAGTTCCTACCAAAAGTTACTGGTTAAGATCGGGTCACGATCAGACACAATGGAAGTGGGCATGCCATGCAATTTGAATATCTGATCCATGAAAGATTGAGCGACCAAAGTCGGTGTAAAAGGGTGGGTAGGGTTAAAAAATGAGCATACTTAGAAAGTTTGTCCACAACCACCATGATGACTGACTTGTTTCCTGACTTGGGAAGACCTGTAATGAAATCCATAGAAACCTCCGTCCAAATTGAGGCCAGAATGGGCAATGGTTGTAAGGTGCCTGGGGATTTGACTGTTTCTCCTTTGTGGTGCTAACAGACGTCACATTCAGCTACAAAAGTAAGAATTTCCTTTTTCATGCCTATCCAAAAAAATGATCTTCAAGTGCAAGCATACGTCTTATGAAAGCCTGAATGTCCTGCAATGGGAGATGAGTGCAACTCCGCCAAAATGCGGCTTTTGAGGGTGGATATTGGTGATATTATGACTTTGTCCTTGTAGCAACGAATCTCATCCCGCCACGAGTAGCCCTCTATGGAATTTGGATCCGCCTGCAATTGATTAATTATTTGGGAGAGCCAGGGATGTGAAAACCATTCCTTGCGAGCCTTTTCAATCCATTCTGGAATGGGAAGGGAAATTGTGAGCAGGGTACTTTCGTCCTCAAATTGGAGGGATAACGCATCTGCTACAATATTTTTGTGCCCTTTCTTGTAAATTATCTCATAATCATATCCTAGCATTTTGGCGAGCCATTTATTTTTTTGTGGTTAGGATAGGCATTGCTCCAAAAAATATTTAAGGCTTTGATGGTCTGTGTGGATTTGGAAACGTCGTCCCAATAAGTATGGTCGCCATGTATGTACTACATGTAAGATGGCCATCATCTCCTTCTCATAGGTAGATTGTCCCAAATTATTCCCACTTAGTTGTTGGCTCATGAAGGCCAAGGGTCAACCCTCCTGCATTAATATCACCCCAATACCCATACCAGAAGCATCACATTCAATCACAAAATATTTGGTGAAGTCGAGTAGTGCTAAGACTGGAGTGGAACACATGGCATATTTGAGAGCTGTAAAGGCTTGTTGTGCTTCATCATTCCAAAGGAATGAATTTTTCTTGAGGATTTGAGTGAGGGGCCTAGCAATGCAACCATAACTATGGACAAATTTGTGATAGTAGCTTATCAAACCCAAAAATCCTCTCAAGCTCTTCAAGGTCTTTGGTTGAGGCCAATCCTGCATTGCCTGGATCTTTTTGGGGTCCACCCTGACACCTTCACGCCCCACAATGTGGCCCAAATACTCAACTTCTTCCATGCCAAAAGAGCACTTGGACATATTGACAAATAATTTATGTTGGCGGAGCAGTTGCAAGAGCAGATCTACATGCTGAAGATGTGTAGCCCAGGTGCGACTGTAGATGAGGATGTCATCAAAGAAAACAAGGACAAATTTTCTAAGATATGGTTTGAGCAGGTGGTTCATAAGGCTCTGAAAAGTGGATGAGGCATTACAAAGACCAAATGGAATGACCAGGAACTCATAATGGCCTTCATGAGTTCGAAAAGCAGTCTTTGGAATGTTTACTTCTTTCATGTGAATTTAGTGGTAGCCTGAGTGAAGGTCAAGCTTACTAAAGAATTGAGACCCATTTAGTTCATCCAGCAAATCATCGAAAATCGGGATGGGAAATTCATCTTTGAACGCCAACTTATTGAGGGCCCTGAAGTTTGGACACATATGCCATTCCCCATCTTTTTTTAGCACCGTGACCACCGGTGATGAACAAGGACTAATGCTGGGACGAATGACGCCTGCTTCCAAGAGTTCCTTGATTATTTTTTCAATTTCATTCTTTTGGGCCCTTGGGACCAAAGTAATGTTATGATCATGTTCCCCTCTCGAGGGTGGAAACTCATGAGGTTTGTCAAAGACTAGCAGATGGTTGTTTAAGATCTGTTGCATCTCAGGATGAATATGAAGAGAATTGGGTTTGAAGGCCTCGATGGCATTAAATTGAGCTATAACTCCATGGTGGCTCTTTTTTAACAATTTTTCCATCCGATGTGAGTTGACGATAGAGGGAGCTCCCGCCTGGAGTCTGCGGAGGGTATGTGTGTGGTTTTTCTGCTTAAAGCTCATATATAACTCCTGGAAATCCATTGTGATTGGTCCAAGTGTGCGAAGCCATTCAGCACCTAGGACAATGTCGCACCCTCCCATGTGTATGGCAAACATGAGGGTCTTAAACTGATAATCCCCCATTTGAAGTTTGACATTTTCATAGCGGCCTTCACATTTCATTGTCCCCCCATCAGCAATTTGGACCTGGAAGTTAGAAATTGCTCGGAAAAAACAATGCAATGCTTTCGTGACTCTTTGATGGATAAAATTATGTGTACTTCCACTATCAATCAAGAATACTACTGGGCGATGCTTAATAAAACCTATGATTTTGAGAGTTTGGGGAGAAGAAATCCATGCCAAAGCATGTAGCAAGATAACTGGTTCTTCAGGTACATTTTCCTACTGGTTGTCCTCTTCTTCCTCCTCTGGTTCCTCAAGTGGTGGGGCTTCCTCTGATGAACTGTGATCAGTAGCATCAATTTGAAAGAATTTGGGCTCCTTGCACTTACGCCCAGGGGAGTATTTCTCATCACAGTAGTAACACAAACCTTATTTTCATCTTTTCGCCATTTCTGCTAGTGACACCTTTTAAATCTTGAGTGTTTGGGTAGTGCCTTGAGCCTGTGTGGGGCGACCCTTGGTGATGAAATTTGGGCAATTGGACTGGGCCACTAACGCACATTCTACTTCATGAGCTATCCTGCAAGCATGCAGCCATGAGCTAGGGTGGTGCATTCGAACGTGGGCTTGTATGGCTTCTTTGAGACCATTGACAAAACATTCCACATATAACTCATCGTATAGACCTCCAGTGCGGAAAGCTAAGGCTTCAAAGGCTGCAATATATTTGTTCACTATTCCTGTTTGTTGGAGCTTAGTGAGACGACCCAAAAAATTAGATTCATGGTCAAAGCAATCCATAAGAGCTTTTTTGAATGTCTGCCAAGTCAAGGGCCTTCCATAGGAACGTTGATGCCGTTGCCACCATTGCCATCCTTCATTGTCCAAGTACATGATACCCACACTAAGCTGAGTTGCATCATCCAGGATGTAATTCAGTGTGAAATATTGCTCCATTTGTGCTATCCATGTGGCCGGGTGAGAGCCATAAAATTTATACATGTCCAGCTTGGGTGGTCGCGGATGGGATTGTTGGTGGGTGCCAAAGAGATGAAGAGACTGGCTAGACTCGCCCTCAATGTTTACATTGCCAATAGATGCCTCCGCACGTTCCTCCACCTTGCCCTTAGAGAGTGTTTCATTTAAGGTCTTCAGCTACAAGATGACATCTTGCAATTGTGATTCAAGGTTGTCAATCCTCTCATTCACCATAGCTTGAGATCTAGTTTGTACCATGCACCGATCCAATGTACTTGAAATTTGGGACCGCCAAAAATTTTTGGCACTAACAATTGAATGGTACCACCTTGCTCAGCTCGTCGACCTGATTCTTATGGGCTAAGTAACCAATAAGTGCCACGGGGGGTCTTAGACTCCTTGCTTAGGAATACTACAGTAGTCGAATCCCAAAAATGTCAATGTTGCCCAAAGTCCTGCGAAAATCACACCCAGGTATAGGAACCCACACAATTAGTCATATCTGAATGGCAGATCTAATGGATCTGAGAGATCTGAATGGTTGATCTGATTGATCTAGATGGCGGAACTGATTGCTGCTGCGGATCTGATGGATCTGATAGATCTAAATGGCTGATCTGATAGATCTGAACGGCGGAAATGATTGTTACTGCTGCGACAAAACCCCACTTGCAAGATCTGATCTGGCAAAGATTATGCGTGATCCAGAGATAGAGAAAGGAACTATGGTCTCTAGGAGTGTCAGGTGCTACAGATCGCAATATACATAAGGATATGACAGTAGTACTCAGCCCAATTTTTCAGGGCACTAACCAAGGAGGATCAATCGTACCCTTAGTCATACAACCTGACTACCATATCGTACGTGTGAGTAATCTCTCTGAGTGTTGTTCTTGGTGTACTATAGTAGCAAGATGGTCGACAATTTATCTATGGCGAGGTTTCAAGGGAGCTAGGGGGCTTCCAATATACCCAGAAGGTATTTGGAAGACAGTCTGTGCGCGGTTATGTCAAATGCACTACTACTCGAAGGGGTACCCACAGGGGTTACAAGGGAGTCCAACAAGTGTGACCACCTCTTGTATTTCCTACGTGCATGCCTCCCCAAATCCGTAGGTTTATGTGCTCAATGACAAATCTCATGGTTTAAAGACGCTGAAACACGTCTCTAGCCAAAAAAAAAAAATTGCTAAAAATTGGAGATCCTACCAGCCCTGGAAAGTGCTCTGGTACCACTTGTTATGCTCTTAACCTGCAAGACGATACCAAAATACCAAATATGTGAAGAAATATACCCAGAACATAGAACAATGAGAAATAATAGCAAGTATTTTATTATTCAAAAAGAAATGTTCACTTGCCTCTTCTAGGGGGCAACCTCCAATAGAGCTGAGCTCAATGACAAAATAAGACATGATGCTCCTTGAGGGGAGTCTCTATCCTTTATATATGAGTCATACATGCAATACCATGGTTCTTTTTAATACCATCTATCTAATACCATGGCCCATTTGCAACTAACTGTGGTCCCTTAATTAAATGCGAGTTAACCACTTACAATTATTAATATGGGCTTTAATGACTCTTTACTTAACTATAACTATGACTCGATCCTATAACAATAAATAAGCGGGTTAGGTTAGACCCTAACACCGTGCTAGTCTGTATCAGTGATGCATGGATCTGCAGCTCGCGCAGACCCGTCTGTATAGCACCCAATGCCTGCTGCCCCTGCTGCTAGAATTGTTGCTGCAGTTCTGCGGTGGCATCCCACATTGTATCACCTATGTCATTTAAGTCACCCTCTGTTAGGGTGGTCAGGTCCAGAGACGGCTTACTAGCCTTGGACTTCTTCCACGGCCCTACTTTCCTTAGGTCTTTAGTGTGCTTAATGCAGAACGGATTCGTCTCCAAGTCTCTTCCTCCCTTCTCCATCTGATCATCTTCTTCCTCAATCTCCAGGGAAGGCAACTTCTAACTCCAGTCAAAGTCGCGCTCCTCTTTTTCTGCCAATCCACCCGACTGCTGCGAGGCAATGCGCTCTGTCTTGGCCTTGTCATCAGCCTCCTTTTTCCTCTTCATGGCTAGCTGTGCCATCTTCAGCTTGGCTTCTTCCTTCTTCCGCTACACAGTGGTCTTACTAGATCCCGATGTCGAGTCTGTGGCATTATGCCAATCTTCCATCCAGCAGTCGAGGACTGTTGCAATTGCTTCATCTGTGGCCAAGTATCCAAGGTCGTGCCATTTCTACTTGGGGTCCTTTCGCACCTGTATTGAGACATGGTGGAAGTCAACCTTGAATTCCACGTACTCCTGTAGCTTCTTAAAAATTTGTAGGTTTCAGTCATGGCTTGTGGTTGATGGCCATATGGATGCTCATTTCCATCAAGATCCAGAAGATCTTGCTCTCCTTTATCCATTGAGGATCCTTTGTCACCCACAGTAATGCGAATTTCACTGCCTCTAGTAGGTCGGGTGCAATCGAATGAAACTGGCAATCTTCAGGTAGCTCCCACACAACCAACACTATGGACAGTAATAGCCATGCATAGTGGAAAGTCTTATTGTGATCTGGTGCTTCGCAGTAGTTCGCGAGGAACTCACCGCAGAGGTAACGCACCCAGTTAAATTGAACTCCCTCCACGCACCGGGCTGACAAAGCTATCACTGGTGCGGCACTTAATCTGCGCGACACTTCCGCATGACCTTCCCTACCAATATTTGTGTCACCACCTTGACCACGGGGTCAGAGATACTTGAAATGGTGTAGCCACGTGGATTCTTTATGATCTTGAATTTTTCCTTCATCGGCTTGGCAAACACATGCTCATCAGCCTTTCCACCAAACGCCATGGCCGGATTTTCTCCTATGTATGGAAGTCGCGTGATCCTATGCATCAGCATGTCAGTGATGGGTATCGGCTCCTCAAACCATAGACACCCATCATGCACCAAGCACATCAACTGCTTGATCACTACCATCATGATAGGTACGCAGTTGTAATGCGTCACCCATAACAGGTTTAGCAGGCCTGCTTTGTCCACGCCTTTCAGCCACTTCCTCAGCTCCAAAGCGGTCACACCAGTATTTTTGTGGAAGACACGGTGCATAAGTTTGTCTTTAGCTAAATGAGGGAAGCACTCCATGTCAGTTAAGTCCCAGTCCTCCAACTTCAAAAGGGGGACATGCCCCAAGCGCAGTCCCTCAAAGACAATTTTGTCTGACAGTTCCCCAAGCGCGCAACTCTCTGACCCGGGCAGTGTAGTTTATAGTCCCACGCTTCCTTTCAGCTGCTTGGACCACTAAGACTATGCTTCCCTCATATAGTCACCTGGATGGATCACCGGTGTATGGCTTCAATCAGCTACCATTCACCTTTCCTGGGAAGGGTTCTCCATTCAATTTTACCAGATGAACTGCTCCATCATTGGTAATCTCCTTGATGACATATGGCCCTAGCCAATGCATCTTAAATTTCCCTGGAAATTTATCAAATTTACTGTCATATAACAAGACCAGATCATTTACCTTGAAGGTGCGCAGTTTGATGTGCCGATCGTGCCATGCCTTTCCACGCTTTTTTTGAACTTGTTGATGAAATCCAACTAGAAATCGGTCCTCCTCAAGCTCTGCTAGTTGCTCGAGCCTCTCTTCCATGGCTTTGTAATCCACCATTCCTATGAGTGTCGCTATATGCAGAATAGGTACAATGTATTCCATTGACGTCACAACTTATATGCCATACACGAGTCTGAAAGGCGTTTTCCCGATCAGCTTCTTGCAAGTCGTTCTGTAAGCCCATAGCACCACGGGTACACGCACATCCCACTCATTTCTCTGAGCACTGCAGAGATTCATCAATGCACTCTCTAGTATTTTATTGAACACTTCCACCATCCCATTAGCCTGCGGATAATAAGGGTTACTTTTTTTATGATACACCTAAAATTCCTCTGTCAACACGTTGATTGTTTCGTTAAGAAAGTGTGTACCGTGACCACTCATAAAGCTCTTTGGACACCCGAATCTCATTAGGACATACTCAAAAATAAATTTTGTTCTTGTTGTGCCTGTGCAGTCCTTCACAGGCTGTGCCTCAGCCCATTTGGTCAAATACTCCGTCGCGATGATGATGTATTGCGCACCCGTCTTCTTTCCTTGAGGCTGAATTGGTCCCACAAAGTCGATTTCCCATTTTTCGAATGGTTGTAAAATCACCTATGGCATCAGAGGAAGCTCATCCCTCCATGATGGCCTGCCATTCCTTTGACATGCATCACATGCCCTACAATATGCTTTCGAATCCTTATGCATGGTTGGCCACCACAACGCAGCCCAAAGAATTTTTTGCGTTGTCGCTTTCCCTACATAATTTCCTCCCACAACTCCTCCATGAGCCTCAACGAGGATGCTGCTTCATTCAAATTCAGGCACATAACGTCGCAATATTTCATCTAACCCAATTTTTTACAAGTTCCCTGCAATGATAGAAAATTTTGTCGCGCACACAACTAGTTCCTTCTTTTGTTGACTTGTATAACCTTCCGGAGTCGATCCTGTCATCAGGAAGTGGATAATATCTTCAAAGTGACTATCAACGATGCGCGCCACAAAGAGATGTGTGCCAGCCAGTCCTTCCTCCAAATTAGTAGGTTCCTCTCCAGTTTCAATGCGCAACAGATGATCAGGTTCCGCATTCAGTTATCTTGGCTTCACAATAACTTCGAATTCATACTCCTGGAACAACAGCATCCATCTACATATTTCCCCCCAACATAGGCTTTTTAACCAGGTACTTCAATGCAGAATGATTTGTATACATCTTAAAGTGTCCGCCCAACAAATAGTGCCTAAAATTCTGGAGCGCGTACACCATAGCTAATCCTTCGCGCTCTATCATGGAATAACTTTTCTTTGCTTTAGACAGCTTCCTACTTGCGAACGTTTTAGGATGTTCTAGTTCTTCCTCATCGGCCTGTGTCATCATGGCCCCCAGCACAATACATGATGCATCCACATGCACATGAAATTATTTCTTCCGATCCGGGAAGACTAGGATTGATGCAGTGACCATTTTCTCTTTCATCACATCCAAGCTCTTTTGACATTCATCATTCCAACAGAATGTAGCATCCTTTTTCAACAATGTCTCCATAGGCGTGGTGATCCCAACATAGCTCTTGATGACTTCCTATAGTATCCGGTATGCCCTAGAGTTGCACGCAACTGTTTCACATTCCTCAGCGCCTCCAAGTTGATTATTGTCGCGATCTTCATGGGGTCTACCATTAATCCTTGTTTGCATACCACATGACCCAGCAAGATCCCAAAAGGGAAGCAACCATACACTTCTTTAGATTGAGCACGATCTAGTATCTCCTACATATATCTAGCATCAAGCACAGACTCGCCACATGGCGCTTGACCAATCCAAACACTGTCCAATCGTCAAAGTATACCTCTACAAATTTATGAATGAAGTCTTTGATTGTCACAATGACTGCGCGCAAAAAGATCGTTGGCGCATTCTTCAACCCAAAAGGCATTACGGTGTACTGAAAACATCCCCATTTAGTCACAAAGGTGGTCTTGCTTCTATCCTCAGGCGTGATTTTGATCTGATGGTACCCAGAGAACCCATCAGTGAAATATTATGCTTCTTGGCTACCTACATTATCGAGGACCTCATTACTGAATGGGGTCGGGAAAGGATCATGCACACAAGCGTCATTCAATTTCCAGATATCTATGCATATTCTTATTCCTTCCTTCTGTTTCTTTTCCTGAACCACTATTGGGCTTACCCAATCAGATTCTTCCATCGGTTCAATAATATGTGTCGTGAGCATCTTCTCTAACTCAGCACGGACCCTTTCCTTATACTTCAAATTAAGGCGATAAGTTCTTTATTTCACAGGTTTCACATCTGGATTTAGGGTAATCTTCATGACACCCAGGTCTCCTATTTTTCCCTTCAGATCAGAAACCTTCGTGGGGAACAAATCCTGATATTCACGGAGGAGCTTAGCGACCTTATCTATTGTCGTGTCATCCCAATAGTCCCCAATCTTCATAAGTTTCAGCTCTGCCTCTGTGCCAATGTTGACCTGTCTAGTTTTCAATGGTGTGGTTATGTCTGGATCCTCTATCTGCGGTCCTTCAACCTCACAGTGACCCTCAATTTTTGGAGTATTAATCTTTTTGGGATCCTTGTCTTCTTCTTCAGTGGTCATGTTATAACATTCCAGCGTGTGGCTTAGCTAGGTAATCCAATCTGGTTGAATCAGGTCCAAACGATCTTTTTGTATCCTAAAGATCGTTTCTTTAACCTCTTGTAGCACTGCATCAATACAGTCAAACCCATCCTCAAAGTTGAACGTCATTATAAACCCCTGACGCAAGATGTCCCATTCTTCGATTCCATGGCAGAGCTCTATTTCCAAGTACCAATTCATTGGTATGACATCCAGGGTATGACAAAACAGATGAACCCATTAAAGTTGGGGCTCCACTCCATAAGCCTTAGCCCATTTGGCTAGGTGATTGCATGGATCATCCCTTCCATCATACTTGTCTATCATCCATACTTTTAGCTTTCCAAAACGTATTCTCATCATCCTCCTATATTCACGCCAATCACCGAAATTATCCTTGTGTGTACCCCACCATCTTGCGAACGTAGCACATAGCACCCAATCCAAGCCCTGGAAACAATGCTTCTCTAGAACTTCTTTTTCAAATGCATCCAAAAATATATCCACATCAGTCAACCCATCATAAGAAGGTAGATTCCTTACTTCTGGTGACACACAGTGCAATGACTTGGTCATCATATTACAGCACAGGGTAGATACTTCATGAAGTTGGTTCTGTTAGTGCTCTAGTTCTTCGTTCGAATCTAAGTTGTAGGAGCTCTCGTGGTCCCATGCAATACGTCTGTCTATTGTCAGATCCCAATCCTGGTCTCGCACCATTATCTTGTAAATCTAGTCCAAACCGTCATCACTTTCATAATCGTGAACCAGTTCTGTATAGCATAGTCCTTCTACAGGATCCAATGGCACCACTATGCGGAGTGATTTCTTTTCAAATATCACCTTTCGCTTCTTCAGATTGATTACCCCATTCATGTCAGTGGCCCAATCGATCCCAAGGAGTGCAGGGTAGGGATTTCTATCATACACAAATCTCTATTACTTCAAAATCCTCCAGTGTGCTCGCACCTTCGATGTCAATTGTTACCCCCTACAGCCTCCCCATTGGGATGGTTTTTTGTTGATTCATCATCCTTAACTAGATTGGAGACCACTGAAGCGCAGGTCTCCCCATTCTTTCCCATGTTTTTTTTGGAAAGACATTCACATCGGACCCTAGACCCAAGATAACTTGGTCCATTTCGTATTCCCATATCTATGTAGTCAGTCTCACCTCACGTCAAGTCATCAACTTATGCTTACCAAGATTTCTGACTACACGTGGTTCACCCGTAGCGCTTTCCTTTCCAGCGCACCGATTGATTAGTTCTTGCAGTCCCTTCACAACCTTACTATCGCGGAGCAGTTTCATGCAAGTCTCTAAGAACATGGTAATCATGGATGCGTCCATTTCTTCAATTGGCTTCTCCTGACTTCTCGAGGTAGAGGCCTTAACGAAGCTTTTATTTTCTTCCATAAGTGTTTCTTTTGCACGCTCCACATCAAACCCAGTCTCCTTTTCTGGTGCTTTTCGGACCCACTCACCTTCTGCAGGTTGCTTCCCTTTATCGTCACCAGTCGTCGTTCCACTCTGTAGCATAATGTTTACCTTAGGGTCCTCCTCGCGAGGCTCAACCCTCATCATCTACAGGTTCTACATCGATTGCGGAGGTTGTGCCCCTTTTCACGAATCTTAGCCAATAATATAGGGCAATCCTTAGTCACATGGTCAATCTAAGTGTAGTAGTGGCATGACAGTCGCATTGGATTTGGAGAGTATCTCGCGTAGTGTCCTGGTCCCCCACAATTGTAACAAATAAGCTACCGTCTGCCTCTAAGAGGCCCCCCTCCACCTCGGCCTTGGTCACGCCCATGATATTCACCTCATGCTCCCCCAGCGCCTTGGTCCGGAGGCCGTGTTTCTGCCTGCACCCTATATGCAGGTGTCCTGTTCATCATTAATTTGTAACTATGACAATTGTGCTCATCATGACCTACTGATTGACAAAAATTGCAGACGAGTTGTTGTGGTGCCTGTATGAATTTCTGTAGCAAAAGGCAATTGTCTGTCGCATGTTTTCTAGCTACCTGGCATATAGTACACCATAGCGTGGGCCCTGCACTTGGCCCTGTCGCAGCCTCTGGCCTTAGAGGCATTGGTCCCCCTGCTACAACATAGTTCGCAAAGACTGGACAGTGATCTTTGTCATGCCCCTGACCTTTGCTAATCTAAAATGGGGACCTAAAGGCTTCTTTTCAGCTTACAAGAACCTCTCCCACTCCAAAGCTTAAACAATTTCCAAGATCTATGCTTATGATTGATAATTTGTGGAATTAAAAGAACTTGAAATATGTGTATGCTTGTGTTTGCCTTTAACTACTTAATTGCCTTAAGTTTATTTGCTTAAACTGATATATAAACACACATAACAGTAAATGCAGCAAATAAACAAACCATAAAGACAAGAAGTTTAATTAGGATTTCACCCTAATATCTTGGGCTACGTCTCCTTCAGCTCTAATCAACTCGACTAGGCTCTTTGGGATTATGGTAAACTTATTTTACAAGTTCCACACTCAACTCCATTGGTTTACAACTGAACCTATGGGTTTAGAATACCATCTTATCCCATTGGCTGTCCATACTTTGCAGACATATCTAGACTTCTCTGGACTAAATTCCTTCAATCAGCACTCTGGGCTATCTTGAGCTCCTGGCTTACACCAACTCCCTCAAAATTCTTTTACTGTCTCTCGAATTATTTCTTCTGTCTTCAGCACACATCAGACAACAGCAATAGCTTGATCATTTGATCTCTTTGTTGTTTTGAACTTCATTACAGCTCCATGGCTCTTAGAAGTCTATTTTGAGCTCTTTGGCTCTAAGGCTCTGCCTCCAACCTCTGGTGGCTCTTTCGCTGACCTCCCAACCTTTGGTGGCCCTCTGCAAATCCTGGGACTCTATGGCCCTCTGCGCTCTCTAGCCTTCTGTGCTCTGCTTTTTCTAACTCTCTGAGCATTCATTGGACCTTCTAATGGATTCCCCAGTATCTTTGCTCTGCCCAAGCACTCACAGAGCATTACAGGCCTCTATGAGCTTCTTGGGGCTTCTCTTGAGCATCATGGTGCCTCTTCCTCTAAGAATTCACCACTCTCTGTTTGTTTGTGTTTTTCTTGGCATTCGCGCGACTCTGGTTTCGCTCAACCTCCAAGCAACCCCCTGCCAATTATGTTCTCTGTGTATTTGTAACCATTTGGTTATAGTCCTCTAACGCATCGAAGACTGATCATTCCATAAAAGAAGCAGTTTTACAATTGAAAGTAACAGTGGGCGTGGGTAACCCGATCATTCGGCCTTCCTCCTGTATAATTCCTGAATTAGACCACATAATGGAAATACACAGGAAACTCACGAAAACACCATCATGAGCATTACAGTCAAAACTCAAATAATATGTAATCGCATTTATAATCCTCTCAGGTTCGTAAAACAGCTCGTTCATCGTCCACCGTCTGATCCACGATCTCCAATCCAATGGCTGACGGCCATTTCCGGTGGCCCACTTGCATGGAGATTACCCACCCGAAAAAAGTGGTTTTCTCTCTCCTACAGTTTACTACGTGTCGGCTGGTGTATGGAATCGGGTGAAGGCCTTCCAATACCACTTACTGCCTAAAGCCTGCCCGAAATACCGTTTACTGCCCTCCTTCTGGAACTCAAAATATATATAATCGCACCTATAAACCCGTCGGGTCCATCCTGTCACTACAAATCACAATCGCACAGGCGGGAGGTCCAATTCCATGGACTTAACACAACAATGATGCGATATTCCCCATTAAATCTCCACTATCCGATCGAGCTCGCGATCCAACGGTCAGGATGCGATCGCGTCATTGCTCATCGCACTATCGCAAGTCACTTACCGCATGTATAAACAGCCCTTTGTATTTGTTGTGATCCCGATCATCGATCGCCAATCGCATCGGCATTTCACAGTCGCATTGCCCAATGGCCCGGGGTATGAACAACGACCCATAGCCAGCTCCGATGTGATATACATTGTCGATCGCCAATCGTTGCCTGCCACTGATCACAATCGCTCTATCGGCTCGCCCAATTCTGATATCGCATGGCAGCCTACCTCTAATGCGATATGTCGGAGATCGCAATCATGGTTCCTTAAGGCCCGCTATTCTACCCTTTAATATTTCCTATGTGATTCTTTAAGGAGCCCTTATTTCTCTTAAGTCCCATTTAATAAGAAAATGCCTCCTTTTCAAAGGACATTGCGCAATTTCATTTTTACAATAACTCCTTCATCCAGAGTCTATTTTGGTTCATTCAAATTGCCTTAGATTCATAATGAAGAGATCTATTCAATGAGACTATTTCCAAGAGAATCCTTTGACTTTTATTTTCCTATGTGAGGAATATTTTTAGACTTAGAAGTTTATACTAGATCCATTTTGGATCACGCCTTCCCACTAAAAAGATTTTGGACTCCAAAAGACTGATATATTGATCTGAATAGTAAATGAGAGCACGTCACCCTCTTATTTTAGCCTCCATACACTGGCCTTGCATAGTGCCTCTGAACCAAAGCCTTTGAACACTTCCTTCCTGGATGTGCTAGTCCTCCTGGGAAGAATTGTCTTCCTCCTTGACTTCATGCAGAATTCCTGTTGACAAGGTTATAGTAGGTAGTTTGAACTTCTCTTCCTTGATCATTGATCCAAGGTGTCTCAAACAAATCTGAAGTTACATATTCTTCACTAAAAATTTCATTTGTACCTATTACAAAAATGTTCTATTAACATCTTGTCAAGAACAACAAAATTACAGACAAAATTGGATGGCCTAAACTCTTGCTTCAACAAAGAAACAGATTTCACATCTTGTGAATTACCTGCATGTCTTTACATCTGCATACAAATGATTGACTAGATAACAAGCCAATAAAACATGCCTTAAAGACAATTGACCAAATATTAGAGACCAAATCAACTTTTTCCAAGTCAACATTAACATTACATGCATGCTTAAAAACAAAGCAATCAACCCTTCAAGTTAATTACACATACATGTTCAAATACAAGGAAATAATCAACATCCCTATGTTCACTCTTATGCATGCATTTCATCCTTCAACTTTCGCTTAAGTACACTATACTTTCAAAGCTGAAATGAATATAACATTGCAGCAATAAAGTGAGTCTCCTACTCAACTTTTCCGTTCACCTTCTTGGTAAAACCCTGCAAGTTTCATTCCATTAACAAAGAAATGAAAATAGATGCATTATATCAATAGACAAGCAATCTTAATTGGATAATAATTCTAACCATTTTTTACCAATCCATTTCAAAGGTGTTTCCTTTGTCTGCACATCGTCATCAACATGTGAATCATTTTGAAACACATCAATTATGGAATCTTTCTTTCCATTCCTACCAATCTCTCTTTCCACCTTCTTCAATTTTCATGGAATCATTGTTGGATTCAAAGTCCAACACTTTTCAGCAATGTTCCCTTGCTTATGGTAGTAAATGCAATGCATGTGCATCTTCTCAACAGCATGATTTTCCTTGGCCAATGGACCTTTGGCTTCTTGATTCTTTTCCTTCAAAAGTTTCCTGTATGTGGCCATTCTCTTCCAACATCTAGAAACATTATGGTTATCCAAACCACAAAAGAAACATGCAATTATTTTCCCATGCTTATATGGAAATTTATCATGCTTTACATAATCAAAAGGAATATGATTAGAACCAGATTTATACCTTTCTTTTTCACCTTTATTACGTTCATGAGGAGGTGAATTGAATGAAGAAGTAGCTCCCTTTGGAACACCATCAACCTCTTCAATGGTTTTAGAGTTTGCACAACTCTCTCGTTCAAGTGTATGCTTATGAACACCTTCTTCCTGAAAATGATGTTTCAATCTATTGCATTCTCCATGAATACAATCTTTACACTTTTGAGGTAGAAGACCTAAAATGAAACTTCTTCTAGGAACTGTTTCAATTGCCTTCCTGGCTACTTTGGAACTTTCTCCATAAGATTTTCCATATCCAAGACCCAAATACTTAGGCCTTTCCTCAACCAATATTGGCTCAACAATACCCTATGCATGTTTTCCCAAGCCTTTTCCTTCATAACGCATTTTGGACATTAACTTGGAACCTATGCCTCTGGTATGTTTTTCAAAAGAACCAATATAAACATTCTTAGAGTAAATTGAAGACAAAATGGAATTATTTACCTCTTCTTCAAGCTGATACTTGACTAAGGCTTCTTTGGCAACAAGGAGTTGTATCTCCAACTCATGCATCCCTTCCAGGTTCATATTCGCAATATGAAGATGTCTCTTCATTTCTTGCAATTTTTTAGAAAGCAACTGATTCTCTTCCTTCATGGAATTCAACTGCTCTCGAGATATGATGCTCTTCCTTCCATCCTCATACATTTCTCTCACCATATCCATCATGATGAACAAGTCTTGCTTCATGTCTTCATCAAAGAATCTTGTGATGAAGGAAGAATTTGAGGACTCACTTGTAGAAGTAGTCATTATCAAAATGAACAAAAGAACTTCAAACAAGATTAACAAAGAGCTTATTCAAGCAACCTTTTGCAGCAAACATCTTGTGCTTCAAGGATTGCTTTGAGGTCCTTTGGGATAAGAAGAATTCCTTCAGCCCTTCTTCCTTCTTGTCCTATCCTAGACTTAGCTATCAATAGCTTTCCCTTCACCTATGCAAACTCAAACAATAGTCAGTTTACAACAATCAAATAATCAATCCTCAACTATTTAAACACCTTTCAAGTTAAGCAAGCAAATAGATTGCTCTGTCAATCAAGCATTCTGATCTGATACCACTTGCATCATGATACAACCTGCTTCATGATACAACATGCTCCATGATACCACCTGCTCTAGAATAACCTAAGCTCTGATACCACCTGATTGGAAATGGGGACCTAAAGGCTTCTTGTCAGTTTACAAGAACCTCTCCCACTCAAAAGCTTAAACAATTTCCAAGATCTATGCTTATGATTGATAATTTGCAGAATTAAAAGAACTTGAAATAGGTGTATGCTTGTGTTTGCCTTTAACTGCTTAATTTCCTTAAGTTTATTTGCTTAAACTGATATATAAACACACATAATAGTAAATGCAGCAAATAACCAAACCATAAATACAACAAGTTTAATTAGGAGTTCACCCTTCTAATCAACTCAACTAGGGTCTTTGGGATTATGGTAAACTTCTTTTACAAGTTCCACACTCACTTCCATTGGTTTACAACTGAACCTATGGGTTTAGAATACCATCTTATCCCACTGGCTTTCCATACTCTGCAGGCAGATCTAGACTTCTCTGGACTAAATTCCTTCAATCGGTGCTCTGGGCTATCTTGAGCTCCTGGCTTGCACCAACTCCCTCAGAATTCTTTTACTCTCTTTGGAATTCCTTCTTCTGTCTTCAGCACACATCAGACACCAGCAACAGCTTGATCATTTGATCTCTTTGTTGTTCTAAACTTCATTACAGCTCCATGGCTCTTAGAACTCTACTTTGAGCTCTTTGGCTCTAAGGCTCTACCTCCAACCTCTGGTGGCTATGCCTCTGTCAAGCCTCTAACCTCTGGTGGCTCTTTTGTTGTCCTCCCAACCTTTGGTGGCCCTCTGCGAATCCTGGGACTCTATGGCCCTCTGCACTCTCTAGCCTTCTGCGCTCTGCTTTTTCCAACTCTCTGAGCATTCACTGGGCCTTCCAATGGATTCCTTGATATCTTTGCTCTGCCCAAGCATTCACTGAGCATTACAGGCCTCTATAAGCTTCTCGGGGCTTCTCCTGAGCATCATGTTGCCTCTGCCTTTGAGAATTCACCACTCTTTGTTTGTCTGTGTTTCTCTCGGCATTCGCACAATTCTAGTTTCACTTGACCTCCAAGTGACCCCCTGTCAATTGTGATCTCTGTGTATTTGTAACCATTTGGTTATAGTCCTCTAATGCATGGAAGACCGATCATTCCATAAAAGAAGCAGTTTTACAATTGAAAGTAACGGGCGGCGTGGGTAACTTGATCATTCAGCCTTCCTCCTATATAATTCCCGAATTAGACCACATAACAGAAATACACAGAAACTCACAAAAACACCATCATGAGCGTTACAGCTGGAACTCAAATAATATGAAATCACATTTATAATCCTCTCAAGTTCGTAAAAAAGCTCGTTCATCATCCATTGTCTGATCCAAGATCTCTAATCCAATGGCTGATAGCCATTTCGGGTGGCCCACTTGCACGGATATTACCCGCCCGAAAAAGCAGTTTTCTCTCTCCTACGGTGTGCTATGCGACGGCTGGTGTATGGAATCGGGTGAAGCCCTTCCAATACCACTTACTGCCTGAAGCCTGCCTGAAATACCATTTACTGCCCTCCTTCCGAAACTCAAAATATATACAATCGCACCTATAAACCCGTCGGGTCTATCCTGTCACCACAAATCGCAATCGCACAGGCAGGAGGTCTAAGTCCATGGACTTAACACAACAGTGATGTGATATTCCCCGTTAAATCTCCATCGTCTGATCGAGC
The DNA here is from genome assembly GCA_000404065.3 of Pinus taeda. Taxonomy (NCBI): domain Eukaryota; kingdom Viridiplantae; phylum Streptophyta; class Pinopsida; order Pinales; family Pinaceae; genus Pinus; species Pinus taeda. Next base: position 93,737 of record APFE031227165.1, read on the forward strand.
TCGTGATCCAACGGTCAAGATGCGATCGCGTCATTGCTCATCGCAAGTCGCTTGTCGCATGTATAAACGGCCCTTTGTATTTGTTGCGATCCTGATCGTCGATCGTCGATCACATCAGCATTTCACAGTCACATTGTCCAATGTCCCACGGTCTGAACAACGTCCCATAGCCAACTCCGATGTGATATACATTGTCGATTGCTGCCTGCCACCGATTGCAATCGCACTATCGGCTTGCCCGGTTCTGATATCGCATGGCAGCCTACCTCTGATGCGGTATGTCAGAGATCACAATCAAGGTTCCTTAAGGCCCACTATTCCACCCTTTAATATTTCCGATGTGATTCTTTAAGGAGGCCTTATTTCTCTTAAGTCCCATTTAATAAGAAAATGCCTCCTTTTCAAGGGACATTGGGCAATTTCTTTTTTACAATAACTCCTTCATCCGGAGACTGTTTTGGTCCATTCAAATTGCCTTAGATTCAGAATGAAGAGATCTATGCAATGAGACTATATCTAAGAGCATAATTTGACTTTAATTTTCCTCTGTGAGGAATATTTTTAGACTTAGAAGTCTATACTAGATCCATTTTGGATCACTTGCATTTCAGGCATCAAACCTCTTCGCGCGCCTCCGGCCAATTTGTTCTATCTTTCTTCAGACTTTGTATTTCGAGGCAAAGGTTCTGCAATTTCACATGAATCTACTGGAACCCCATATTAGCATCCTGCATTGGTGTCTCATGTAGTCTCATCACGATTTCTAGAGCTTCTTCCTGGGTCCCAATCTTCTGTTGTGATAGCGCAACCCTTAGGTGGGGCAAGAGTGAGGCCATGAACCATTCACGGTGCTACCAATCAGTTAGGTTCATGTTGTCTTCATGGATCGTGCACTTCAATATTTGATCCAAATCCCAAGGCGTCTCCCCAGGCTTCATCATGATCTCCTTGAATCCCACAATTAATTGCGCTAGAGACTTAGGTCTACTGAATTATCTATTCAGGGTAGTCTGGATATCTGCCAACACAGACGTTGGGTTATCAGTATTGTACTTAATTTACCACATTATTGCATGGTCCTAAAAAGAACTAACCAGCGTGGCTTTCTTCATTTGGTCATCCGTGATACCTTGAGCATCCCATACAGCCTTCACGACAAACCAAAACTAGTCTGGATCTTCATTTCCTACGCCCTTGAATATAGGCAGCTTTATGGAGTTTGCCATGTTGAACAGTGGTGGAGGTGGCAGTGCTGTGGGGGTTGGGGTAAGTGGTAAAGGTGAGGATGTGGGCGATGTGGATGGATGGGATGAGGATGGAGGCAGTGTAGGTATTCGCGGGAACACTTGTCTTATCAACTGAATAACGCTTAGTGGAGAATCCTGCGGTACTCCTTCGTCGCCACTCAAAGGAGGCTCAATCAACAGGCTATACTCATGACCTTTTCTTCCTCCATCCCTAAAATACCTTCCATTTCGCATAGCTGAAAACATCAATGTAACTGCATGACCTGCTTTTCACATAAGAGCATCTTAATCTAAGTATTTAGTGATTTCAAATACTTACCTCACAGTCCTTTGAAGAAGCGGCACTCTGCTTCGTTGTAACTTACAGAAGTATCGACCACAAACTCTGTGACAACCCCTCCTATGATGTTGTCGAGCCAATGATCGACAGCACGCACGATCTTATCTTTAGAGGCTTCCAATCTTCGCACTGACTCTGAGGTCTAGACAATCAAATTGTCAAGCCTCCACCTCCCTTTTCGTCTGCCAACTTCGCGATCCACTCGTATAATTCAAATGGGAAGGAACAAAAGAAGATTTCGTGTACTTCTATGTACAGATATCTATCCAACCATTGTTATTTCATCAATCGCGGATTCATGTTCTCTTGCGCCGCGAATTCGTGGATCTTTCTATCCAACCAGTATTTCATCTCTTTCTTAATTGGATTCCAATTATGCGACATCACATATCTCGTTATGCAGATCTTGGACCCAACAATGGAACCATTTGTTGGCTTGATGGGCGCTGACCCAGGTTCAGCGTTAGTCAACCAAGAAAATCCCTACACTACTACCCTTTTCGGCATCAGTCCGTAGAGCACGGACTAAAGTCTCACCAAAAGCAATATGGGGGGATGGAGGAACCAAGTTTCCACACCCTAAGATGGTCGTGATGTCGGTTTTATACCTTAGCTCCTTCCTTCGCATAGATTGATAAGCCTTTAGGGCTTATCAATGTACTTTCTCTTTCGTCTCTTAGAACCCTCGTGAAGGTATACAATGGTCCTTCATGCAACCCTAACCAGTGGCTTAGGTACTTACGCGCCTTTGTTACTGTGTTAGTGTATAATTTCCTGAATTATCTTAAGTGTTTGCCAAATTTACCATTAAGATTGTCTTCACCTAAACATATATCCTTATTTGCGTTCATATAACAGATAGGAACATATATATTCGCGCATAAAATTAGCATTATAACATAAACCCATAACTTAACATAACATAATCACATGCAATCCATAGAGGAAAAATACACAGTAATTTCGTAATACTTCTCTTTATTGATGATTCAGATCCCCAATACAAACTCTATCTTCCCTATGCACACAACTGCAGGGGTCCACGCACTCAACTTTGGACTTCTACCCTAGGCCTCTGTGCACTCAACTGTAGAGCCTCTTCCTATGCTAAGACTCTTGCTCTTAGCTCTTTTCGGACTCCTCAAGCACTTCTTCTTCACTGACTTCTTGCTTAGACTCCTTTAAGACCTTCTTTTTATACAATCCCATGATCTGTGAACCAAGGGTGGATCTCTAAAACCGACACAACCTATCTAGACTAAGGGTGGAAAACCCTTTTTGACTCTTGATATCTTCACTCCGCGACCACAAAATGTGGATACTTTACATTTATTTATACAAACTTTGGGTCTTCTACCCCAAAACTTGGGTTTTTAACCCCAAAACTGACCCCCAGGGGACCCGTTCCCAATAAAACCCAAAGATTATTGTAAATGACAGAGATCCAATTTTCAATGGAAATTTTTGGACGGAATTATTTTCTTGTCTTGGTACTCAACTAGCTCATAGCTCATCTTATCATCCTCAATATGACGGGAAAACTAAGATAGTGAAAAAATGTTTGGAAGGATATCTTTGTTGCTTTGTATTGGATAAACAAACGCAATGGGTCAAGTGGTTACCTCTATTTGAATGGTGGTATAACACTTCCTTCCATACTATAGCAAAAATGACCCCATTTATGGCACTTTTTGGATATCATCCACCATCCATCACATCATCTTTAAGATAAAATTATAATGTTTAAGTAGTGGAAGATCACATTTAGCATCAACAACAAGTTCTCCAACTCTTAAAGGATAACCTCACTCTAGCACAAAATTGAATGAAACAATAAGAAGATCAACATCACAGTAAAATAAGTTTTGTTGTAGGTGAGTAGGTATTTTTATGGCTACAACTATACAAATAAATTTCCCTCAATCAAGATAACAAGGATAATAAATTATCACCCAAGTACTATGGTCCTTACAAGGTGTTGCAAAATATTGGTACTATGGCATACAAATTGAATTTGTTTGCATCTTCCCGAGTACACCTAGTTTTCTTTCTTTCATGCTTAAATAAGGTTATTAGTGACAAGCGCCTAGTTCAAAGAGTTTTTCCAAAACTTGACGAAGAAGGAAAATTCATATTTGAGTATGAAGCAGCCACAGAAACAAGAACCTGACAGCTATGGAATCAATTATTTTAGATTATATCATTAAGTGGAAGAACTTACCCACTGAAGATTCCACATGTGAGGATGAGAATTTTATGCAAAAGCATCTAGAACTACTCAAGCATTGAGTACAACACTTATTTTAGGGAGAGGGGCATGTTAGGTCCCTATAATACTAGTGTATTCCACTTATTGTTATTAGTGTATCCTCCTATTGTTATTTTTGTGCATAATTATCCCCCATGTTATTATTTTTGTGCCCCGTAGAAGCCCATTATTGTTATTGTTGTGCCCTTACATTATTATTGTTATGTAGGCTCTGATTATATTCTAACCCCTTATATTCATATATACCAAGGAGGTATTATCATTTGAATCATCCAAGAATTATTCATTTATGTAATGCAAAGGAGGTTTCACCCTCGAAGAGGATAATTTTTAAGTCGTTGATCTATCTTTTCTATGAGTTGGTTGCATAACAATAAATGTGCATATATGGTGGTAAATTGAGTCAATAGGAATTATAACCAACCTTTTCGAGTATCTCAAAGGGACCATACCTCATAGCCTTGATTTTCTTACGAGGCCCGTGCAACCTCTCCTTGTTCAACTATAGACATACTCTATCTCCCACCTTAAACGGTTTCTCTATTTTGTGTTGATCATGCATAGCCTTATACTTCTCCTGTGACTTCTGCAGTGTTTCTTGTACCTGTAGATGGATATGCTTGATCTTCTCTATAAAATTTTCAGCCCTAAAAGCATCTCATGTAAGATCTTCCCTCACTCCTCCTTGTTTCCCATATGCAATATCGAAAGGTGAAGGTGGCAAATATCCAAAACAAGTTTCAAATGGGGACTTTCATGTAGAAGTGTGGACTATCTGTTATAATAATGTTGTATATATACCATATTTTCATCCCAGGTCTTCGAATCCTTTTGGTTGTATCCCCTCAGAAGTTGCACCAAAGTCCTATTGACTACTTTTGTCTACCCATGTGTCTGTGGATGGAATGTTGTATATATCCTCAACTTCGTGTCCATATTCTCCCACAATGTAGTCGAGAATGCACTGACAAATCTTGTATCTCTATCTGAAATGATACTCCTTGGTATCCCAAAGTGCACCCAGACCTATCCAAACAACAAGTTTGATGCTTCCTTCCTCTTGATGGTCTTTTTACAGGGCATCAGAACACAGATTTTATTGAACCTGTTAACTACCACGAACAAGTAGCCATATTCCTTCCTAGTTGTCGATAAACCTCCCACAAATTCCATGGAAATTCTTTCCCAAGGAAGAATAGTATAGGTAAGGGATGATATAGACCCTATTTCCTATTGGTAGGCTTGCTAATAAAACAAATCCTTGCATCCTCTTATGAACCTAGCTACCTACTCTTGCATATTGGGCCAATACACATACCTTTGCAAGTTAGTCATGGTTTTCCCTACACCAAAGTGTTGTGCAACCTTGGAGGTTTGAGCCTCTCTTATTAGCTACAATCGCTCGCCTTTAGGAACACATAGCTTATCTAACCTTTAAAGTAAGCCATCCTAGATATGGAAGTCAACGATGATGTCTCCATCATACTGTTATGCAGACAGATCACAAAATAGAAGAATGAGATAGATCAACAACTTCAAAATAACCTCTTCGAGGGCGAAACTTCCCTTACATTACACAAATGAACAATTCTTGGATGATACAAATGACAAGACCTCATTTCTATATATAGGAGTCTAATGGATCACAATATAATCAAAGCTGACATAACAATAACAATGTAAGGGCACGACAATAACAATAGTGGTCATCTATAGGGCACAATAATAATAATATGGGGACAACATGGGCACAACAATAACAATAAGGGGCTAAAATGAAAATAATAATAAGGGAATAGACTAGTATTATAGGGACCTAGCATGCCCCTCTCCTTAAAAAAAATGGTGTCCTCAACGCTTGAGTAATTTTGGATGCTTCTGTATAAAATTCTCATCCTCCCATGTGGAATCTTCAGTGGGTAAGTTCTTCCACTTGATGAGATACTTCGAAATTGATCGATTTTGTAGCTATCGAGTTCTTGTTTCAGTGATTGCTTCAAGTTCCAATATGATTTTTCCTTCCTCGTCAAGTTCTGGAAATATTTTTTGAACGGGGAGCTTGACACCTATAACCTTCTTTAAGCATGAAACATGGAAAACTGGGTGCACCCAAGAAGATGCAGGAAGTTCCAATTTGTATGCCATAGTAACAATATTTTGCAACAACTTGTACAAACCATAATACTTTGGTGATAATTTATTATCCTTCTTAGCTTGCTTGAGGGAAATTTGTTTGTATGGTTGTAGTTGTAGAAATACTGAGTCACCTACATCAAAACTTCTTTCGTTGCGATGTTGATCTCCTTCTTGTTTCATTCTATTCTACACCAAAGTCAAGTTATCCTTTAAGAGTTGGAGAACTTTTTGTTGATGCTCGATGTGATCTTCCACTGCTTGAACCTTAGAATTTTCTCTTAAATATGATGTGATGGACGGTGGATGATACCATAAAGTGCCATATATGGGGTTATTTTTGCTGCAATATGGAAGGAAGTGTTATACCACCATCCATCCAGAGGAAACCTTTTGACCCATTGTGTTTTTTTATCATATACAAAGCAACGAAGATATCCTTCCAAACGTTTTTTCACTATCTCAGTTTTCCCATCAGATTGAGGATGATAAGATGAGTTCTGAGCTAACTAAGTACCCAGACAAGAAAATAATTATGTCCAAAACATTCCAAGGAAAATAGGATCTCTGTCACTTACAATAATCTTTGGGTTTCCATGTAGATTTTGAATTGTTTCTGGTGAGCTCCAGTATTGCAATAATAATGCTGCAACTCTTGGGGCTTCCTACTTTACTTTTATCAACCCGGTAGTTCGTAACAAACTTGGAAGCGACAGTGTTGTATGCACAAGTACAAGTTTTTACTGCAGGGCGTCACTTGGTCAACTGGCGCAAGATCACTAGGAGCTCAAGCCAACTTCTACGGATTCCAGAAGAAGCTTTAAATATGATGAAAGAAGGGAAAGCTTACTCTACAGAGGCTATTCTACTTGTAGAAAGAGAAAGAAGACTAGAATGTAAAGCAAAACCTAGCAAACCCTAATTTACCAACTAACCCTATTTTTGCAGAAAGAGAAATGAAAACCTATGAAATTAATTCCATTACCTACTGAGGAAGAAACCTACATCTATTGAAGGTATTTCTAGAAGGAAATGAGAAAAAAACATCTTTTTGGATTTTTATGTATTTTTTGTAAAATTTTCATGCATGTAATTTATCTGTTTGTGGATGTGGCAACAAATAGGTGGCGATGGAGGGTGACTTTGGAATTTGCAGAGGTGTAGGAAGGTGTGGAGGGGTCCTATGAGGCCTTCCCTGTAATCAGACTTCAAAAAGTCACCTACAGGAAATTCTACAAGAGGCTGCAGGGGATCTACAGGAGGATCTACAGGAGGATGCCAAGGGTTGTTTTAGAGGTTTTAAAGGTGGAAAAATGGCGGGAAAGGGTAGCTGAAGACTAGAGGGATGTGTTAAGATGTCTAAAGTTCATCAAGGACAATTAGGAAAGAAAATAATGGTTGGATTTGTTCAAAAGACGAGAGAAAATCTTATGAGGAAGTGCATAAATTAGGGCAGATTTGTGAAGGGCTGTGAATGACCTGTGAAACATGTAGCAAAAGAGATGGTGATGGTTGCTTTATTGGCTTATTATGAGTAGAGATGTACTATAATAGAGCTGTAAATCAAACACTGAAACTGAGCAAGAAAAGAACTAGCTGCACCAAAAAAAACAGAACTATATCTGATGTTAACCTAAATTCTGAACTAGGAAAATAAAATGTTGAACAATGCTATATGGAAAGGAAATCATGGAAAGAGATTTATTGCAGAAACAGAAATGAGTATGGAAAAATGGATCTGAAACAAAACATTAACCTCTGAATCAAACTGTAACACTAGAAATTGCATGGAAGAAGAAAAACTGTGTTTTTGTGGCAGCGAGAGTGTCTTGACCTTAGCTCATGGTCCCAAAGGGAGGAAAGGAGATCAAGGCTCTGTTGATGGCCTTTTTGTATCTTTTCCTATCACATTTAACCTACTTCAGCAAACTAAAATGGAAACAGCTATGTAAATCACCAAAAGCAACCTGTTCTAACCAAGGGAAAAGAAAATCTATCTAACAGCAACTAATTCATGAACTAAAACAAAACATATGAATACACAGCAAGAGGTGCTAGGCAGCTTGGGTTTGGCCCTAACCCAAGAGCTTTAGCCTTCTGGAAGAACTCAGGGCTGGCTCAGAAAATATTTCATCTTCATTATCAAAATAATAGTCACATTACATAAAATTGTTCACAAAAGTAAGCCCGAAATGAGCTGAGCAAGAGCTACAACAAAAGTGCGAAAATTTGACTAACATCCAACAACCTAATGAAGCCCTAGGCCTCTCTATTTATACAACTGGAGCTCCCAACAACTCTCCTAAAATCAAGGGGGCTTGGCTCCCAAGACTGGAGATAGACAACAGTTATTCTTCACTTGCTCGATTGCTCCTTTGATGCATTGATGTGGTTGTTTGTGCTCCGAGCCTTCTGAAGGAGGATTCAAAGTAGGGAGTCATAAATGAGGAGGACAACATCCTACAAATCCTCTTCCTTGTTTCCCTCGAATATTCGCTGCCAAATGCTTATTAAACCTTTGACTTTGTCTCAAAATTGACCAAAAATCTGCGTAAAGCACACATTAGACTTCATGGCATAATGACTAACCCAACTCACTCTATTAGCATAAATATAATCAAAAGCATGCAATAAAATAATGAGAACTGTGGATTAAGTTAAGTTAGGAGGAAAAATGAGCCCATATAATTACCCATTTCTGGGGCTCATCATCACCGCCTACTGAATGTGTTGCTCATCCTCTGAACAAATAGTCCATCTCTTCATCTTTGATGGCCCTGATGGCCTCCCTGACATCCCATGCTTCTGATGTGAGATCCTCTTCTTTATCATGGAATCCTGCCTTTCTGTCCACTTCTTCCCACTGTTGTTTTTCTTCTTCCTCTTTTCTGCCCTCTAGCAGTCCTAGTAGCAGCGGGGGACTTAGTTTGAGGCCAATCCATTTCGCCTTCAAACTCTGCATAGAGCGCTTGTACAGTGGCACTCTCCTTAATGCTTCTTTCATCCTTGTTGGGGAGTGATAATCCCTGATTTGCAGACTGTGTGGGAGAGTGTTCCACCTCCTCATACAAACATGAATATAGTCTTCCCCAAGTAATCCATGTCTTCAAAATGTGAAATGGCTTGGGCCTGCTCATGGATATACGTAGGGGCACTTTGAGGATTATTTGCAAGCAGTTGATGGGTGCTAATGAGCGCCATAGCATCTGATGGCTTTGGTCTAATCATGAGGGGTTCATTTTGTTCTTTTGCCATCAACTTCTTGATTTCTGTTGCCCTTTTCTCCTCATGACTTATCCATGATGCCATAGCCATCAGTTGCAATTCCCCTAACCTAGCATTGGGGTCCCATAGGTTCATATCAGTTAGGGCCATGTTATGCAAATAGAACTCTGTTATCTTTGCCTTGTCTTCTGTTGAACTATGGTCACATAGGTCCATGAACTGTCTATAATCCTGAAAAGGCATGGTGCCTCTCTGTGCCAAGGTCTTCATTTGAAACTGTAGCCACTGGTCTTTGAGGTATACTCCATATGATTTTTTTGGTTGCCTGCACTGTAGTGCCTCCATAGACTAGCGGGCCATGCATGCCAATTGTGTGTCCTTTTCTTGCAGTTGTTTTCTTAACATTTCATTTTCTGCTTCCAAGTGAGATCTTCTGATTACTTCTGTATGTCTTACAGTGCTCAACTCCTGACCCATTTCTCTAAGCTTGCTCTCCATGTGGCCAATGTCTTCCACCCCTTTGGACTTGGAAATTTGCATCCATCTATGGCTCCTTACCCTTTCTTTCTCTGGCTCAAAGAAAAGTGGGACTGCAAACTTCTATGGGATGATTTCCCCCCCTCAAGGAGATTGTAATAAGAGCCCAAACTAGGCTCGGGGTCAGGTTCTTGAATCTCTGTTGTTTCATCCTTCCCCTTGGTCTGCTCTTCTGCCCTTTTCTCAAGTTTCTCAATCTCCTGTAACTTTGTTAGGGTCTCCTGTAGAGCAGTTTGTGCCTCCTGTAGGACTGTTTTTTAGTCCTGTAGTTTTATTCTTTCCTTCCAAGTGGAAGATATAGGACTTCCTCTTTCATAAGTAATGGGGGTTTTGGATGGAGATTCTTCCCTTTTGACAGTAGGGGAATCTTCAATTATGATAGGCTCTTTTGAGGATGGTTGTGGCTTCCCTATTTTTATTCTTGTGCTTTTTCGAGCCCTGAAATACATTGATGGTTTCCTTTTCCTCTTTTGGTTGGGTTTAACTGGGGTGCTGAGGGTAGCAACAATAGCTGTTGCTTCCCTTTCTAGTGTCTCAAGAGACACTTCTGTCTTCTTTGCCCCTTTTTCCTCTTCTTTTGTCTTTTATGCCTCTGCTACCTTTGTTTCCTCTAGCTCTGTTTTGGTTTCCTTCTCATCTTGTTTAGTTTCTTCCTTCTCTGCATTAGTCTTTTTCTTCTCTGTTTTAGCCTTCTTCTTCTCTGTTTCGGTCTTTTTCTTCTCTACTTTAATCTCTTCCTTCCCTGTTTCAGGTTCTTCCTTCTCTGTTTTGGTGTCTTCTCCCTCTGTTTGCTCCTCAGTTTCCTCCCCTTCTTCTTCTTCTTGTTCCTCCCCCTCACTTTCAAAAGGATTGTGGTCATATGTGAAGGCCTTTATATCATCTTCTCTTGTCATATTTTTGAATATTTCCCATGCTATGGGGATTGTGAAGGTGTGGAGGGCTTCT